>BMAO01037686.1:0-20447 GCA_019973975.1 Trichonephila clavata | reverse complement strand
AAAGGACAAATCTTGAAGTAAAGAAGTAAAAACGATATTTATGTGTTAATTAATTGTATGTAAGAAAAGAAAAGTTACTTAACAGTATTTAACTAAAAAATTACTTGAGATAATTAAATAATAGGGAAAGATTCTAAGGAAAAGGAAATTTATTTAATAATAATTTTGCATTATATAAATGTCTCTAATTCTTACTAAATTTTGAAAACTTTTTAATATAAACTGATAAATTACAAATTTTTTATAAGGGATATATGTGCTTTAATAGAAGAAGCAGAGCTTTATATCATAAGAAATCTCAAAAGTTAATTTTTTTGGCATCGGATCAGTGATTTAGAGGTAGCCCGTCCGCCTTGTAAGCCCATGATTATGGTTTCCATCCCGACTGGAGTAGATAGATTTTCTATATGCGAAAATCATAGTCACACATGCGGTATGTAAAAAAAATACTTGAGTATCAATTTGGCTTTGGTACTCTCGACAACGTTAAATAAAGGCAATATTTAGCATCCGACGAGAGCTTGAATTAAATAAATTCGAGCGTCAAAAATTTTGTCGCGGGAGCCGCCACTAGATGGGGTCACCAATGAATGGATTCCACTCTTGGGGACTTGATGTGTCTGAAAGTGGCTTAGCTACTTAAGTAGTATCGGAACACCCCATACAGATAATGTTCAAAAGGCCTTTTTCGATGTTCCTTTTCTAAAAATCTGTTGTAAATACAACCCCCAAAATTTTTTTACAAGTTAAACATAGATTTATTATTATACTAAAATGAGCTTTTTTTTAAAATTTTCATTAGTTTTTTTAAAAAAAAAAATTTTATTTGATGTATTTCGAGAAAACAAAATTTTTCGACAAAAAAAAAATTTATAAAAAAATATATGTATATATAAAATTTTGCTAAAAGCTTATTCCAGTAAATACTAGAACATACAAAGAATGTGTCATATAAATTTTGTGGACTTCTACACTATTAAAATTCGAAGGTAAACAAACGTATCTATCTATATATGTATGTGCGTCTATCTTCTCACGAACCGTACGACGCAGAAAGTCGCAGAAGGTACCAAAGATCGGGAATTTTCCGGGGAAGCCGTATTGCCCATTTATATTCCGATATTGTAATTATTTCAAAGTACTTTATTTTTTCAATTAGTTTGTGAAGTTTGAGAGCATTGACTTAAAAATTATGCCCTAAAAATGAATCTAATGATTTTTAAAATAACTAAAAATACGCTATTTTACATTTAGCCAAACATTGGCGTCGAAAATTAGTTTTGCGCTAAAGACCTTGACCTGTTTCACCGTCGACCGCATCTAACTCAAGGGTTACACTAAAAAGTTCTGCCTTAAACAGAGGGAAATCAGTAACTTTGGCGAGTAAAAAAAAAATACGAGTGGAAAAGTTATTTTTCCTTCAATTTTTGTCAATTTTTTCTTTATATAATTTTCAAAATTAAATAATTATATATGTCAGATTAAGATGAAAAAATGCATTCAATGCATTTCTGAGATTCATTTAAAATATTTATCAGTATCCAAATTTTTGTTCTCTTTCATAAAACTTATAGTTTACTTTAAAATAATGCCTAATGTATATTTCTTTTTTTGACATATAATTCCATAATAAAAACGAAAAATTTGCCCATTTCGAAATATTTTTTTTTTGGAAATAGTCAGTTAAATAGGCATAACTTCCTTAGAAAAAAAAGCTATGTTCATATATATTATATATTCTTTATTATTAATTGCGTTTTATTAAAATATCAAAAATCAATAAATTTTTTGCAATACATTTAAATGTAATCGTGAATCGAAATTTTTCAATCGTTATATGTGAATATCCCCTCTTCAATAAAAAATTACTTTCAATTTTTACCTTCCATTTATTATTAACGCCTATTTTCACTTTCTGCTACGGTTCTTTGTAGCCCAGTTGGTAGCACGCCCGAATCATAGCATTTTGCGGAATGACGGAGTGATATCGTGTCGCTCCAAGTTCGAATCCAGTGATCTCGATTTTTTCATTTCTGCTTATTTTTCCCACGTAAATTAATTTTACTGATAAATACTTATTTTAATATGATCCTCTGTTATTTTAATGTACTTTTCATATTTTTTTTTGCCTTCAAAAATTTTTTTTCCTGATTTTTAATCATTCAAAGTAATTTCTATCTTTTTCAACAATTCCTAACAAGAAGCTTTCATTTCTGTTTATTTTTCCCACGTAAATTTTCAGTGCTGCCATTATTTAAGCAAACGGAATGTCACAATTAATTGCTAAATGAACATTTTTAATCAATTTTAATGTAAAAATATTAATAAGTTATAGTTTTGTATTTTATAAATATCGATGAATTTAAAAAAAATATTTTTTAAAAAGTTCATTGATATTTAGAATCAGTGATTAAAAAAATAAAATGCCCAAAACTATCTTTTTTTTTAAGAATTTAAAAAAAAAACTTTTTTTTATACAAAACAAAGATATTTTGCATATTTTATGATTTTTTCTAAAATGAATCAACATCGTTACTTTTAAATACAAATGATTTTTAAAACGTTTAGAATCAGTGATTTTAAAAAAAAGCCAAAAACTTTTTTGAACAAATTTTAATAAAACATTCAAAATACTTAAATCAATCATTTAATAATTTCTTCTTTTATAAAGGTAATTGCATGAAACTTTTCCCCCCGTGTCGAATATTTCAAAAAATCCGCACAATTTTACTTCAAGAATTAAAATAGTAGTGAAATTTTGTAATTTGAAAAATTTATACTTTCTGTCTTTTTTTCAGCATACAACTATTTTTAAAAAGGCTACATTTTCGTTTCCGGGAAATAAAAAATTGCAACGAAAGAATTGGAAAGTGAGTGGGTGATTTTTAAATTCGCACTGTTTCCTATTCGGAGGGTTTTTGGTGACGGACCTCGAAATTTTCAACCATGCTCAAGTGACGAGGACGACACTTGAGCTCTCACCCATCTTTCCTAATTACCACACCACACCAACGCATGAACAAATTTCGAAAAAGGGAGTTTTTATGACATAGTTAAAGAAATCACTCACATTGCGCGCATACACACACATACAAGTGCTATCGGCCTGAGGGAAACACGAAATTTTTCTATGGGGATGAAGTTATTCACTCGTAAAAGCCCGTGCAACGCCGGGCTAAGCGGAGAGGAAAGAAATAAATATATCAAAGTAATTTCAAAAAATAATAATGGAAGTGCTGAATTTGTGAAGATTGAGTGAATATTAACGTCCCACTGTTCAGCTACACGAGGCCTTTTGGGGACGGTCCACTTAATTTTGAACCATGGTCAAGTGACACGGACGACATCTGAGTTGGCACCCCCTTCTCCTAACTACCACACCACACCAACGGGAGGACGTTTGAGCTCTCGACAGATTTTACGTGCATCTTTCCCCTACACTGCGGGTCTTTAGTGGTACTAGGATCGAGAATTTGTGAAGAGAAGGGGAAATGTTAAGCAACAAAGCCATGACACGCACTCACGGGTCATGCACTCACATCGTACGCGTCAAACCCCCACAAAAGTGTAGGCGTTTGAATAAAAGGAGTAAATTAACATGGGGATTAAGTTATACCCTCGGTATAAGCCCGTGCAACGCCGGGCCATGAAATCTAGTAAAATATATACTTTCTGAGAAAAGGTACATCGAACCTTCAAAAATGACATTTTGAGAAAAACACATTTTTATAAAAAAAACTCACCTTATCAAAACATTCCAGCTCCATATTCCAAATTTTCAGCATTTTTTGAAAATTCACTCACTTGTATTATTCTTTTAAGTCTTTTTATCTTTCTGACCTCTTTAGTTTTTTTGTAAATTGGCATATCTTGCCCTTGTAATCCTCTCTTTATCGAGACGTTCCATGCAGCATGTCGCATAATATCCAGGCTCTATGTTTAGTTTTTTCAAAATATCCAACTTTGTTGCATTCCCTTTATTAAAGGATGCAATAGCATCATATGTACCAAAGGAAAGTGTCTCTAAGTGCACGAATGTCTTTTTGGGGACACGAGACCAAATAACATTATTAATGCTTTCATTTGGATTCTCCGTGTTCCCGTGTGAGCACTTTGTCAGTAACTCTGGATCAGAAAGATCCCTAAAAATAGGCCTAATGGCTTCCACAACAGCAACTGGAAGTTTATGTTTGTGGAGGTAAACTTTATTTTCCAATTGTGCCTTCTTATAACGGCACCACGTATCAGGACCTGATGGACAAAATCCATGTTGTGGATTTTCATCGGTTGATATTTTGTGAAGAAATATTGCCCATATATAGCTTGTCGCATATCCTTCACACTTGACAAATTTCTTCGAATGGAAAGGCCATAATAGGTTTGCAATTGGTCAATAGATGCTTCCATTAATCTATTTTTTCCACATAATGCCTTGCCATCTGACAATTTTTTACCTCTCATCTTTGCTTTGAAACGTCGGAGGCGAGATCCCATCCGTTTCATAACATGGCCTATACACTCAAGTTTTGTGATCGTACAATTATCACCGTATACTTTATTTTTCACAATGTTATCAAAAGCTTTGGAGTCTCCATCTCCTAAATATTTCGTGTAACGCACATCATAGCGTTGAACAGAGCGCTGAAATATCGATAGAGCTCCATCGACTTCCATTCGTCCACTATACCCGTCGAAGTTCTTCTTGCAGACTGGTCCATGTTTCTTTTTGTCTTTGTAAACACAATGTTTCGATAATATTTGAGTGTCAATTACTTTTCCCGTGTTTACACTCGTAACTGTCACGACACCATTCATGGAGGAATATCCTCTCTTCTGCCATGTTCCATTAATCGCCACAGGAATGTCTCTAATATTCTGATTTTCTTGCACTGCTTCTTCTACGGCATCTTTCATTGTTGCATCACACACATTCTTGGTTGCACCTAACAGCATTTTATTATATTTTGAGAACTTTTTCGGTGGGGTGGTAAGTTCATGATTCCGCAAAACATTCGTGCAGCTTCTGCACCTTTCTGCACCTTCTGCTTCAAACTCGTGCAGCTTCTGCACCTTCTACTTGGAGGAACAAAACTTGTAGCTATAACTGCAAAAATCACAGAGTATATCGAGTTCAACAGCTCCACCTGAACAATTTTATTCACAGAAAAGGTTAAGTCCTGTTGCTCCCCACTGTAAACATTTGACAGCCTCTGAAAATACACCAGCTAAAATATTTGAATCCACAATAGCATTTTTAAATCCACTATTAAACTCACTTTTGTATGAGTTATTTAAATTGCTAAGTTTTTTTTCTGAAGCAGAAACATTACTATTAGAAGCAGAAGACTGCTGTGGTACAGAATCACTTGTCACTGTTGATTCGGAATCAGTTCTTCTGCCTTGATTAAAATTACCGCGCCGTTTTTTAAAAACTTTGCTGCTAGATCTAGGCATTTTAAATATAACAAAATAATATTTAAAATAAAATAATAGCGTTGTAAAGAGCTAAGCAGGTCTAACTACTATAAATACAACTTGAGCAAAACAAACAGCGTTTGAACGAACGATTTTTTTCAAAAATACAAATGTAAACAACGTACAATTAGATGTATCTCTGAAGCCATTCTTAAGGAGAAAAATAACCGAGGCTTGGCAGCTAGCATCACGAAAGAAATTTTAAAAAAGACGTCAAACTTCTAGCTGGCCAAAGAGGAAGTGCAATGTTTACCTTTTTTCTGTCCATTTAAATCGGTGACATGCGTTTAGATGATTCTTTAAAAACAAAATTTTAGCACTTCCAATTGTGCTAGAGATTAAAATGAGGTATTTTTGGAAAGGTAATGAGTTAAAGAAATTAAAAATGCAATAATCTGAAATTGACAAAAAATATTTTTATTAGCCTTCCAACTGACCTTAAATGCAGCCCATACATTTGAAACAAAGTATTTATGTGAGGTTGTTACTTTAATTCAATCTGTTGCATTACCTAATTCATCTGTGGCATCACCTATAGCATCGCGACGATTAGAATCTGACTGTCAGTAGAAATTGTGCTGGACTGGATTCTTTTCTTTTTCAGTGAGTTGATTTCCTTTTGTTAAGCTATGATGTCGTAAACTGTGCTGTAAAAAAAAGATCAGCAAGTCTCTTATCTTTTTTTAGCTAGCTTTTATGTTATTGTGCAAATGCTTTGTTCCGTTATGTCCCTTTTTTGTACCATTAAATATTTTTAGAAGACATTTTATTGGTGAAATAATAACTATTTTGCCGTTCATTAACTTAAATTTATTACTGTACTAAAAATTTAGAATTTTGATGGGGAAAAATTACAATTTCAAACTTGCAACATTTTTCTGAGATGCATAATATGTGTAAGTGAAGTAACAATTATAAAGATTTAAAAAGAAAAGAAGAAACTACACTTTTAAATAAATATCTGATTTAATAAAATATCTTAAATAGAAAACAAACTTGTGAAAATTAACCAGAAAAAAATACTGTGCATCTGTATATACAGCAAGAAGATGAATGACTTGAAATATTTGATAATCATATTATAAAATATTATTATTCTATCAATGATATTTTCTGGCAATATATTAGCTTACTTTGTATTATTATCAAGCAAAAACTATTAAAATAATTAATTTTTTGTATTTTTGAGTTTTTTCATTATGAAAAAGTTAGTAATTTACAATAATAAACCCAAATTGAATAGTTTCCAAATATTCAGGAAGAACCATAATTGTGATTGTGAAATTTCTATTCATTGGAACTCATTGAAATTTGGCAAAAGTATTAATTAAACATCGTTGAGAGTAAACAAACCTGAATGTTTCCAGCAAATAAAACGAAATTCAATACTTTAATAGATACAATACTTTTAAAATAATTGCATATTTGAAGATGGCCGAAAGAAGCCACATATTACGAATTTAGTAAACGTATCAAACGGAATATTTTAAAAATCAAAATTTGTAAGAATTCATTCCATTAGTTATTCAACCCATTTTTAAAAATTTAATTGAAATTTATTCTTCAGAAAATTTATAGGTAAAGCATTATTATTCAATTTTTATATGATTATTTCAAATAGAGAGGATATACAATTATTTTTTTTAATAGGACTAAGGAATATTGTCTTGTACAAAAATAAGATTTGCATTCGATTTGTGAATGCTGATCCTAAATTTATATTCAATTAAGTAAAACATGAAAAGAGTTTATGTAAAATATTGTTCTATATTAATTATT
The DNA here is from genome assembly GCA_019973975.1 of Trichonephila clavata. Taxonomy (NCBI): domain Eukaryota; kingdom Metazoa; phylum Arthropoda; class Arachnida; order Araneae; family Nephilidae; genus Trichonephila; species Trichonephila clavata. The sequence continues at coordinate 13,193 of BMAO01037686.1, read as the reverse complement.
TCATGAAGCTTTGGGATACTTTTAATGAAAAATGTGATTAGAAAAATAACTACAGTACTAAAAAATTCATGATACGAAGAATATAAGTAAAGTTTTTATGGAAAACTTTTGAATATGAAAGAATTTCTTTTATATTCATTGTATTTTGTGAAAAACTGAAATTTTTTTGCTACTATATGTCTGTTATTGTTGATTGAAAAACTAATTCCTCGACGTCGTATCACAAAAATTTAGAAACGGAAGGAGGTAGCTAGTGTCAAAGATGTCCAGTAGTCTGTAAATAATTATTTCTTCACTTGGAACAAAAAAAAAAAAACCATAAAAACATTTATCAGAATGTCTTCTGAGTTCTTTTTTTTATTAGCAAAACGAGTTTACATTGAAATATTCTTTTCTTCCTAAATACACGAAGATGCTCATGAATTAAATGTTGTTCATATTAACAAAATTATTTTATTTGTTAATATGAACAAATTACTTTCTATTATACTTTCTTAATTATGATTACTTTCTCTATTTTAAAAATCTTGGTGTTTAAATGCTCGTAAGGATGTTTTCGATTAATTTTAAATGTGAATAAATCTAACACAAAAATTTAGTTGATAGTATCATTAGTTATTTTTTGTGTTAATATATTTCGATGCTTTTATTTTGTACATCTAAAAAACGGTGTTTAAAAATGAAGCACTGCTAACAATACACGGAAAGATAAATTATGCATTTGAATACTTTAAAATTAAACAGATATCTGATATAAATCATTTTGGAATAATGATTTATATCAGATTATAAAAAAATATGTAAGATTAGAGAATTTTAAGTAAATATTAAGTTAGACGTACATATGCATTGTAATTCGGTACCAGACCGAGAAACTAGCAGAGTGTATAGGGACGACTTGGAATCACATAGGAATACACAAAATATCAAAGGCCATAGTTCCGAGACATGGCTCAAAGAAGGAGAGAAAGAGAACAAAAATAGAAACATATTTATGGGACAGAAAACATTTTATTGTTGTTGTTACTTAACAGTTAACTTATCTGATGTTACTGATCGACAGTAACATCAGATCAAGGCCCACGAATTTCCTCGTGGCAAGGGGCTGGATGCTTACGCCTGTCGTTAGCCTTAGCCTTAAGCACCATTCAAGTGACAGTACGAATTTACTGGGTTCCACCCCAATTTTGAGGGGGAACACCTTGGGGGGAGGTCAGGGGCCTCCGAACTCTCTACCTTTTCCACCAATCTCACGAGATGACTTGCGGCTCGACGGCTATTTTGTGTACCCCCCTGCCGTGAAGGCAATATACATTTACAAGCATCCAAGCCTTCTCCGAGATTTGAACCTAGGCCCTACGGCACAACAGTCAGCGTCAGTTACCAGTATACCGGATGGATGGCAAACATTTTATTGAACGGTTGTACTACAACAGGTGTTTAAAATTACGATCGGAAGTCATTTGGCAGGCTTGACAGAGGTGCTGTGTGAAATTTTTAACTTTCTGGCAGATTCCATCCGGTAGTATTGCGGTAGATTACGCTGAAAAAAATGTTGTGTGAACATCAATACTGCCGGAAGTCATCATTTGGGATCCATTTCTTAATGTAGTAAAATGAACTCGTATTCAAACGAAGAACTGGTGGACATGATGATCGTGTATGGTTCTGTGGATTGTAAATAGGCACACCGCTCAGTGGACAGTGGTGGTTACTCGAACAGGCGTGTTCCACATCACAGGATCTTCGCAAGTGTAAATTAGTCTCATTAACGAGAGTTGCAATGAATTAACAGCAAACGACGAAAACATCTAACAGTCAGAAGGTGGTCTTATGTCTAGTGGAAGACAATCCAAGTTCGAGTACTAGAGTGATAGCCAAACAAGTGGGTTCATCTTAATCCATTATCTGGAGAATACTCCCAGTAAACCAAGTGAGCGCATACGATCTTAATTATTAAGGCCGGAAAACGTTTGCTACATGGTTCTTGCAATAGAATGCTACAGACTGGGAATTTGCTTACAGATAAAGCATGCTTCACTCATAAGGAAGCCTATATTTAGCATATATCTTATGTGTGGGCTTTGGAGAAGCTTCATCGTACGCAACCACATGCTTCTCAACAGTGCTTCTCTGTCAATGTTTGGATTGGCATTCTTGGAGTCTTCCAAATTTGGCCGTACCTTTTGCCCAGTTCTTTGGATGGTAGGGCATATCTGACATTCTTGATATAATTTTTTCCCGAACTTCTTGTGGCAGCACATGTTCCTCCGTCGTTGCTCCTCTGCATATGGTACCTACATGACGTATCTCCTCCACATGGAACATTATAGAGCTTACGTCTGCCGACATTTCAACGTACCATTTAGAGAATGGTGGATAGGTCGTGGTAGTACCGTTCATTGGCATGCCAGATCACCAGACCTATCATGCGTTGACTTTTTCTTCTAGAGTGACATGAAGAGTTCAGTGAACGAGGCACTCGTTCCTTCAGTTGAAGACCTTATCACTTCAATCTCTGCAGCTGCCGGAAGGACACGTAGCATGTCAGGAATCATTAAGAATGTAAAGAATTCCAGGGAGTGCCACTTTCAGGCCTACCAGATGACTTCTGGTTGTAATTTCAAACACCTGTTTTTAGAACAACTATTCAATAGAATGTTTTTTGTCCCATTGCTATGTTGCTGCATCTGTTCTTTTCTCTGCTTCTTTGCACCCAAGCTCACAATTACGGCATTTGCAGCCCTACATTCCTACGTGATTCCGAGTCATCTCTGTACTTCCTTCACAACAAGAATTTATATATATATATATATATATAGTATCATAAAAAGAAAAAAATGCATAATATAATAAAATGATTATACTAAATTATACCACTAACAAAACTAGAAAATACAAACCAGATTTAAAAAAACATAGCTGTAAAAAATGATAGAAAAGTATATTGTACAAGAATTAAATAAGCGTATGTATAACAGGAAACAGAGTTAGAGCTTTAAAATGTAAGAAACCAGAAGAGTCAATGGACTAAAATGGAGACCTATTATGGTTTATAAAGCTGTTGCTGAATTAGGACCAGCAAAATTAGGGTTAAATATATTTTGCGGATCCTTCCCCGTACAGAAGAAATTTTCGATATAATAGCAAAACAAAACCATATTGAAAAGTTAGGCCTAAAATCAACCACGTGGAATTTGCAACCGACAGAAAAATAAAATAAAATTAATATAAAATATGAAAGGAAATGATTCTTAAAAAGATGAAAATAAAAAATAATTTTGAAAAGGAAAAACAAAGCAAACACTTACATGAAAAAATGCAATCCACAAGAGAGAAAAAAAGACCAGTATATTGTCAAGCAACAACGCTAATCTACTTGTTAAAATTGGTTAAACCAGAAACAAAAATTAGTGGTGCTACCTAGATAGTTTTATTGTAATTAAACTAAGTAAACAAAAACATATTGACATTAATAAAAAATAGAAGGAGAAAAAACAAAGAATATATATATATATATATCCATCAGTTGTTCAGCACTAAACTGTAATAAGTACCATATATAACATGTGCAAATGGCTTTTTTAAACTCTTAAAATATATGTTTTGAAATATTTATAACTGTAAATATAGAAAAAAATATAAAAGAAAGACGTGCTTAATACGTAAGAAAAACTAATCGAAATTGCAATTGAGTTCAATAAATTAAGTATGTAATAAAAATGAATACATGTGTGTGAAGCCTTAATACAAATAAGTTGTGTAGGGTTAATAAAAATAATAAGCAATGCCAAAATTTTATATATAATTGACTTTTTATATTCTGAAAGGACCAAAAACCGTAAAAAAAAATTTCCCTAGCATCGATTCCTTTATCTTGTATGATCATCAGCATTTAAATGATGATTATACTCCAATATTATTGGAATAAAATTCTCTCCGAGAATGTAATTTCAGAGGAATTTATAATTAAACAATTCTGTGTCTGACGCGTTTCTCTCCTATTTGAATGAAAAGTGGGGAAAAGAAAAGATATCATCCTCTTCATTAGACATGAACTTAATTATACCTTCATGTGCAGAAACGTTTAAAGAGAGGGCGAAAATTTTAAATTCCGAAAATGAACCCAAGAATGGGCTATTAACCTTATATGCTAAACAGAAAAGGACGAGCTTCTGTTAAGCGAAAATCAATTCTTTGTGAAAATGAAGAGATATATCACACATGGTTCTGGGACACTCAACTGCTAGAGTTTTTAATGGCTTTATTAACTGGGTCGGGACCGTAATGGAATTTTATTCTGTCTAAGTCTGGATTCAGACTAATATTTTGTTTCTGATTATTAATTAAGTGTTACTTCTTCGTTGAGGGGATTTGAGTACTTTTCTTAAAGAAGATTGCAAAATTATTTCGTATGCGAAATCTTGCCATATATATATAAAAGAGAAAAAGAAACACGCACACACTTTCTCTCATCACTCACTCACTTACTCATTTACTCTCTCATCACGATGTCACTCACTTACTCACTTATTCTCTCATTACGATGTAACTCACTCTCTCATCACGATGTCACTCACTTACTCTCTCATCACGATGTCACTCACTTACTCACTCATTCTCTCATTACGATGTAACTCACTTACTCTCTCATCACGATGTAACTCACTCTCTCATCACGATATCACTCACTTACCCTCTCATCACGATGTCACTCACTTACTCTCTCATCACGATGTCACACTTACTCTCTCATCACGATGTCACTCACTACTCTCTCATCACGATGTCACTCACTTACTCTCTCATCACGATGTCACTCACTTACTCTCTCATCACGATGTCACTCACTTACTCTCTCATCACGATTTACTCACTTACTCTCTCATTACGATGTCACTCACTTACTCTGTCATCACGATGTCACTCACTCTCCTCATCCTGTCATCACGATGTCACTCACTTACTCTCTCATCACGATGTCACTCACTTACTCTCTCACGATATCACTCACTCTCTCATCACGATGTCACTCACTCTCTCATCCCGATATCACATGAACTATTTGACTTACTGAGGTAAGTGTGTGTGCGGGGGGGGGGAGTTCAAGGAAGAAGCTGACATGATCTTAGAATAACTAATTTTATTCAACCTTTAACACGTTACGATATTCAATTATATAACAATTTTGGGAGAAATAAGAACCCGAAATAAGATAACTAAATTATCGAAACTACTTATCTTGATTAAAGCTCTTTGAGTGATTCTTCTGGAAGTCTGATAGCATGGTCAACTCCAAGTTTGGTATCTTAATCACTTCCTGATGAATTCTCCGTCAAATATTAATCTTAAGTTGTGCAACACCATCAGTCGCTATATAGTAACTTTTGGAATTCAGTTTAACGATCAATGTTTAACCGTTAGATCGCATACTCAACGACTGGCACTTAAATAGTGGTTACATTTGCATAAACCATGTCATCAGTACGGAAAGAAGATTTTAAAATAAAATCACCGTCAAAGAACATATTCCCCAAGAGGATTAGTAGAAGACCCGTATAGAGCCTATAACAACTTGAAATTTAGCATAAATATTACTTTTAATGAGTAGAGATCCACGACAAAAGGGTTTTGCGTAAATAGACCCCTCAAGGGGGTGGGGGTTGCGAGGGATAGATATATTCCTGTTCTCGAACAACTAGACCTACTGTAAAATTTGTTAATCTAGTTTCTTTTCTTTAGTTGAAGTCCTCTAACAACAGGTCTACAGAAATGAACTCTTAATTGTGATTACGAGGCATATTGATAAAAAAATTTCTATTTATGAACTATAAGTCTTAGACTTGAAATTTGGTTTCTTTGTTTTGTTGAGTAGAGAGGGATTAAAAATGGATTTTGCGGAAATTAACTTTGGGAGAGAAGGTTAAGAGAGCACCAAAGACAGTTCTACTTAAATTTTAGAAATTCTAGTCCTATCCTTTTTAAATCAAGATATAAGGTGAGAGTCATAAGAATGATTATTTTTCCCTACCATTCAACGTTTAATACTAGGATATCAATAACTTATATGTATAAACACAGTATGTATTAAACAAACCTCATGAAATACCTAGTGAAGCGAGCGAGTAACGGCTAAGTATTTTATATATATATGTTTACACAACAGGAATTTTCATAATAATTTTGCATAGTTTTTCATTTTATAAGAGTTTTTCTTGAATTTTCCTAAGATATTGTTTTATATTCTTCTTTCACCATTTTCCAAATTTCACCAATCATAGTAAGTCGGAAAAGGGTGTTTTCTTTTATCAGATCAAAGGTACTATAGCTCCCGTGTGAAATATTACAGGAATTTGCACAGGAATATATTAGAAAAGTCTATAAGTGATACCTGTGTCAGTTTTGATTTTTTCAAGGAATAGTATGATAGTGTTTGGAGCATGAGTGGTAGCTTTGGCTTGATCGAGTTTTATTCTTTGAAAATCATCAGGATAAAGAAACAGAATATTTTGTGTAAAGTTTCTGGCATAAAATATTTTCCTGATAATATTGATTTTTGCATCGTTTCCATTCATCATAATTAATAGAGGAGTTCCATTCATCATAATTTTTCTATTAATAAGAGGGGAAAAAATGGCAATTGTAAATTATCTAAACCAGCCTTTCATTTCTAAGAACTAGTTATGAGACTCTCTTCATATAGTTTCCAATAGTAAAATAGTCCTTTTTGTTACCTTTATAAGGAATTTACATTCCTACTTCCCTGTGAACCGGCTAGATGTTTGGGAGGAACTAAATGATCAGACGACATGATGAACTTCAATTATTTATTTATCGCTCTATTCACAACTCAGGCACAATTAATACTCTAAATAAGATAATTTTGATTATTCAGAGCACGAAGGGGAGACAAGATGGCGTGGGGATAATATATTCGATCGTGAAAATCTACGTTTACGATAACTTATACAAAGCTTGTTTAATTTATGACGGTTCTAATAATTTAACTCTCTAACTTCTACTTGAAATAAGAGCACAGTGCCTGAACCCTTGCGGTCTTCTTAACCTTGCTTTTACTTTAACACGGCTCCAACAGTTAAACTAAGCATTTTCTTAACATTCCAACTTCTCGCTTCGTACACTGTTTACGTGTACGGTTCACTGCAGATTTACTTCGCTTCTCACTTATTCACTTCATATCCAATCTATCCTCACTTCACAAACTTTTTATACTCGCGAATACAGAATATATATATTAAACTTGATTTGCACGATCACGTTTCCTGTTCTCGAAGAAAGTTAGTTAAAAAAATTATGGCGGAAAAAGAATCCCCAAGGGGTTAGTACAAGAAACTGTATAGACCCATCACACCTTGATTCAAATAAGTATTATTTCTATGACTACCTTAAGATTATAATGAACATACATTGCTTAGTCTGGTTCAATCAATTTACTGTCAAATAAGATTATTAACCTAGAGATCAGTTAAATTAAGTGGTTACCTTAAATTCCTAAGACAAATAATTGAACACTTAACTTAGTGTGACCCGATGAGACAGCACTCAACCGGGTCTACTAGGTATTCAGGTCTAAATCTTCTTATCAAGTTCACTTAGGCTTCCGAAAGTCACTTTGCAAATTTTACTATAAATGCGGTCAAACCACTAACCCTTATATTCACTTTGATAGGGTTTAAATAGCCCTCAAATTAGAATAAAATCAAGTTCTCTCTACGAAAGGTGGTTTTAAACTCAAACAACAGTTAAATAAATATTTTTCCACAAGAGGACTAGTAGAAGGACATGAATAGGACCTGCCAGATTTCAACAAAAAGTAACATCGATTGATTTTAATCTTTTTATTTACACAAAAATTGAAATTGTTTTAAACTATAATGTTAAAGTAAATGCAAGTATTTCATCGTTATTGAAAATAGCAATATAAATTTATATTAGTTAACTGTGAACATTTTCATTTTTAATAGTGTTTTTGAAAAAAATTTGATTAAAATAGGTATAAATCCTAAGTTAAAAAATTCTCTTTTTTATTTTAAGAATACAAATTTATTTCCCTTTTTTAAAAATTCAAATAACTAATTTTATATAAAAATTCATTATTTTGTTTCTTTTACTGTGCTGAAGCGAGTTTAATGCATGGATATTTTAGGAATGTTAAAAATTAATGGTTGGAGGTTTCTTAACTAGTTCATGAAAAGAAACTTGAAAAAAAAAATAGATTTTTTATCTTTATTTATTGGCATCATTAATTTTTTTGATTTTATTTTCTTTCAAATTGATAAGCAAACTTTTTTGCCGCGGTCTAAAGCACTTATTCATTTCTTTATTGAAAGAAAATATCATGAACACATTATGCTCAGAAAAAAAAAGAATGAAATATTTCTGCCAATAATTATGTGTCAAAATCTGTAAAATTAATTATATTTCCAGATCCGTATGACAAAGTAGGTAGTATCATGAATACTGAAAGTAATTTTTTTGCGTTAGAAATGTATTCTGTTGGCAATAGAAACTGATGGAGGAAATATAACAAACAAAACCATTGCTTAAAAAGAGAAATGTATCTGTCTTGGAGGAATGTTGGAATGTTTTCTGTTTGATCATTTCTTTCCGCATTGGTAGAGAACTAAACAAAAAAATGAAAGAAAAATGAAATGCCACTTATATTTTATTTTACATTTATACAATGATTTAAAACAAACAGCAAATTGTATTTTAAATACACACACAATTTATGTATTCTGATATAATGAGAGAAGATTAAAATATCGTGTTTATCTATTTGCAGGTTTCAAATGAAGTAATCTTTTGTATTAATAGTGATTTCTTTGACTCGCTCACTCTCTCTTTTATTTCAAAGCAGCAAAATGTATTTATAGTGCAATATATTTTGCAGTTCCTATGAATAGAGCCGTTTATTTACAACTGGATATTTTAATTCTTACAAGTGAGATTAAATAATGATTCATTGAAACTTTTCATAAATCCATGTGCCATTATTCGAATACTTTTGAAATTATTCTCTTTGAACTAGCATTTAATATAATTTTTGTCATAAAAACGTAAATGCTTAATTCCTACTTAGAAAAGTTTTTGAAAAACGTTGTGCATTCATTCATTTATAATATATTTGAGAACTATGTAATTTTTGATAATTTAAAAATTCTACTATATAATTAATTATATATGTATTATAAAATTTTCTAATTATTAAAAGGGTATCAAATTCGATGGTATAGTTTCAGCATTATTAAATAAGTTTGCCCTTAAACAAAAAATTCATATAAATGTAGAATCAATAAAAATTGAAGTATGAAACGTATAACAAAAGTGTTAGACATGACAAATGCTTACATGCCAAAATATGTGTTATGATATCTAGAATTCTTTTTTTTTGTTTTCTTTGCATTGCATAGAATTAATTTAAAGGTTATCTAATAATGAATTTTCAAAAACTTATAATAGGAAGTGACAACAATACTTAAAAAATAAATTGTAAATACGTAAAATACAATTGATTTTTATATTTACAAATTTATGTGTAAAATTGAAAATATTAATTAATTAAAATTGTACTTAAGATGACAGTTTTTTGGAAACATTTTAACTTAGCATGGAAATAAAAAAAAACATATGTAGGAACAGGGACGTCTTTAGGCATAGGTTCAGGGCCCTCAGCCACAATGGGGACCTGATCACTTTCCCGACTCTGCCTGACCAAGATCCTAATTCGAATAATTTCAACGATTAAATATTGTTTCCGTTAGTACTCTAAAAAAATTCGGAATTTCGGATGATGTGTCAACTGGCTACATGTGATGGCCGTCGTCCATGTATAGGTCTATAAAAAAATCTACACCATTATTACTCATTCATTCAAAAGGCGGCAATCGGTCGAGCCGGTTTTTGTGTGATTGTAAGTCATACACATTTACTGTTTGGGGTTATTGTTTGTACGAGTATTCGAGTATTTATAACGTCGTATACTATGTACTGTCTACATTTATGGGTCATAATTTGGCCATAAATTTGTGTAGGTGTCCAAGAATTACTTTTGCGTAGAGGCCCAGGTCCTCAAAAAATCTTAAGAAGCCCCTGTGTACGGATGGAATATTTACTCAACGCACTAGAAGAATGCAAACACAAGAAAAATAATGTATTAAAAATCTTTCGTTATTTTGATACACATTTAGTAATTTGTTGTATTGACTAAAGCAACAACTTATACAAAAATATCCTAAAAACCCACATAACAGATGTGGAAATTTCTAAAAAGTAATTAAAATTTAACCTATGTAGAAACATGCAGTTTATGCCTATGCATGCAGTAAATCTTTCTTTTTTTGCTTATTACCCTGTCTTTCTTCTCCTTCAAAAATCTGGCCAAAATACAAAGGTAGAGAGTGTTATTTTTGTTTAGTGAATTTAAAACTACGAATTGAGGATTTATTTAATATTTTTTCCTTCAACGGAATTTGTTTTAAAAAAACTATATAATGTGATTAAGTAACAAAGAACGTAGAGACGCACATTAGTTATACTTTATTTTAGAAAAAAAATGATTAAACTGAAGTGTTTAATGATTTTGTTTAAACTTTCAAAAATCAGTTTTACAAAATAATACTTTTGGGAGAAACTGGTAATTCTGAATTACATTGTATAGCATAATAATGAAGAAAGAAATTGGTGTTTTATTATTTTATTCCTAAAAGAAATAATGAGGCTTTTAAAAACTAAAGGAAATGTTGCTTTCATGCTTTAAATTTCGAATCTCAATAATGCATAAGAATAAATTCAACTTCAAATAATTGATTTCTTTGAAGTGTAACGTATTAAATTATGGGGAAAAACATTTAAAAAGACTAAACTGTTGTTTTCTTTGCACACGTTTTAAGTTGTAACTATGAACTTTTATTTAAATAGCGTAACTCTCCTCGATGAAACTTAAAAGAGAACATTTCTTTGCATAGATTTGTGTACTTTTAAACATATCTATCGTCTCGTTACAGCGTCTATAAATTATTTTTTTTGTAATATAAAACTTTGTAATATCAAAATACTTTGAGTGCATTCATAAAAAATGCAGCTACATCAGTGAAAATATTGCTTATACATTGAACATTTGCTCATTATCTCTTAGCATAATAGTGAAAACTTTGTATTGTGAGCTTTAGAGTATCATTTATCAATGAGAGAAATCATATGTTTCTGGGTATATTATTTCTTTATATCCTGTTTGAGGAATTGTTTTTGAAAAATTCAAGCTTTCAGGAATATAATCCCGTAAACTCTCTTATCGTTAATAACTATAACTGACTGACCAAAGCAGCAGAAGAGCCTTCTAGCGACTACCCATCTTTTGTAGAGGATAAGTGACAAAACCATTGAAATACCATCCATATCCCAAGCCCAACTTGGCTGTATTGCCAATATTTCGCTAAGTTTTGACTGAAACTTCAATATAATGTAAGGGATAGCGTTGCTTGCAAATATTACAATTTTATCAACAACAGAATAAAAATAATACAACAGAAAGTAATATCAATGTATTAAAAATCCAGATAAAAATTATTTATAATATTTTTAAGTATTAATTACATAATTAACAATATGTTTGCATTTTGACATATTGTGTTAGTTGTTCGTTACACTTTTTGTTGTAAATTAATATGTTTTTACTACACTACTTAGTGAAGTGTTGCATTATCGCATATAGGCGAACAAATAATTGAAAGCTATTTTTATAAATAAAATTCCTTACAAACCCTTAAAGAACGATTAAATAATGCATAAATGAAAAGATAATGATAGCATAAATTTGCAATTATTTTGAAGGAATTTAAACATAAACTAATCGTGCTTTCAAAAAGATTTAATGGGAATTTTCATCTTCTTCAGAACTATCAGGTCTAATGAGCCGCATTTTTCCTTCAGTAACACCACCTACTCTTCTGCCCTACTTTTCTTTTCTTAGTTTTTCCTTAGGTCAAAGTTGCCCAGTCATTAAATTTGTGTGATCTATGTGATTCTCTCTTATTTTTGCTTCAGTTATTTTGATTTAATTTTTTTATGTCGATTCTACTTCTTTCGTGCATTCATTTTTCAAAGATGTTTAAAGAAGATGAACAAAGATATTTTAGATGAACTTTAATGTGAATTGCATCCATGTTTTTTATGTATAACGACTCTTAGATAAAGCTTAAGAAAAGGATTTTACTAAATGAAATTTGTTTTTCGAGCTGAAGATGCCCTTAGACTATGTTTCCTTTTCTTGTGCTAACGTTGATTTCACTCTTAAAGTAGTGAAAACTGATGAACCCCTTAAGATATTTTTTCAATTTCTGCATGAATTTAGTTTTAATGTGCATTTATTTCCCTTGTGTTAAATGGATAACTTTTGTTCGTTTATCAAAGGGGTTCCCTTGTTGTACCCCAAATGCTTTGATACTAGGTTGGGGAAAAAGAAATGCATTGTTCTTACGTGAAATTCTAGAATGTATTTAACGTGTTTCAGGTTACTAATTTTGTTCAAATATGCACCGTTTTGTTCTATAATTTTATTCCATTCACAATGCATCTCGTATATAAGTCTTAGTCCCTATTGGCGAAAACCTCTAGTATTCGATTTTTGCAATCTTCACGATGTCAATTTCTTATCACAAAGGAAGTTTTACAATGCAAAAAAAGAGAAAAAAAAGCCCAAAATATATAACTGCTTGCGCCTGGTCCAAATTTAATGGTAGATCATCAAAACTTCTCATCCAAGTTCCCGTAGTTCCATGAACACTATTCACAATTTCAGCCACCTGGCATCCATTTTTGCCTTTATCAAACTGACATTTGTACTGAATTTTCCCTTTGTTGAATTTCATTTTTAACACCCTGTAGCTCATAACTGAATAGACCAAACAAAAACAGCAAGCAAAATTATTTAGTGCAAAATGTTACATTTCTAACGAGCTTAAATATGAAATTGTTTGATCGATACTTTACTCCAACATAATATTTGTAAATTATTTCAAAATAAAAACAGTGAGCTATTTTGCTCTTTCATTTCAGGTTCTGAACTGAATCAAATTAATCAAATATACATTAATTCTTACCTCAAAACGTTCCAGCTGAATCAAAATACCAATTCTGGCTTAAGCGATAAATGTTGAGTAAAACTAACACTA
>BMAO01037685.1:0-22793 GCA_019973975.1 Trichonephila clavata | reverse complement strand
TTCTGTTGCCACTTTTCTCTCTTTACCAAACGATTTCTTTTTTTCCAGAATACCAACGGAATAATTCTTCAGTGTAGCAACAAATTTTAACAAATCTTTCATTTGCTTTCTGGCTCTGTTATGGAATAATTTTGTTATCTTTCTACTTGGAGGAAACAATTTTTCTTCGAAGGTACTCCGATAGCAAATGCATAAACCATGTATTTTGGAGTTATAATTGCGTTACTTTTAGGTTATTGTAAGGCTGTTAAAAAGCGTGCTGGCTTGAATATTTTATGGAGTTTTCCTTTCCGAATTTTTCACTCAAGTTCCCGAGTGACTTGATTCAACGCGTCTTTATTGTATTTAATACAGAATAATATTATATATTTGTCAGTTTGAAAAATAACTCTAAAGTTAATTTCAAGAACATATTTTGCAGGGTTAAAAATGAATTTTGAATATTACAGAGAAATTGAATTTTGAATTCAAGTATCTTATTTTACAAAGATGAATAATTAAATTTTCATTTTCTTTCGAAAAGCTATTTTAAAAAAAGATGGAGAATGTAATTATTTTATGATGTTATGCAAAATAAAATTTTTTGAGAAAAGTATATTTGATTACTGAGATTATGTAAAATAACTCCATGAGAAGTCTTTTATACCAATACGAAATCACTTTATGAATACGATAGAACATTTTCAGCAGTTTTTGAAATTTATATTCTACAGTCTTTAATCTAAGAAAAATTCCTTTCGAGAATAAATTCCTTCTGTTCTTAATACATTTGGTAGCAGAACTTCAATTAAAGTTAAGTGAATTGAGTTCCACAGAGGAAAGGGGAGATAAGAATGTGCTGTGTTGACGTTAGATTAAATTATTATTTTATATATGAATTGTTAGTATTATCTAGAAGAAGGATCAGGACCGCGTGATCCTAATTCAAGAAATCATTATTCTTTTTATTCATTAATCATTATTCATATTACTCATTAATCATTATTCATATTATTCATCAATCATTACTCATATTACTCATTACTCATTGTTCATATTACTCATTAATTATTGTTTATATTACTCACTAATCATTATTCATATTATTCATTAATCATTATTCATATTATTCATTAATCATTATTCATATTATTCATTAATCTTTTTCATATTATTCATTAATCATTATTCATATTATTCATTAATCATTATTCATATTATTCATTAATCATTATTCATATTATTCATTAATCATTATTCATATTATTAATTAATCTTTGTTCATATTATTCACTAATCCTTATTCCTATTATTCATTAATCATTATCCATATTATTCATTAATCATTATCCATATTATTCATTAATCATTATTCATATTACTAATTAATCATTGTTCCTATTATTCATTAATCGTTTATATGACCGATTAATCATTATTCATATTATTCATTAATCATTTTTCATATTATTCATTAATCATTATTCATATTATTCATTAATCATTATTCATATTATTCATTAATCATTATTCATATTATTCAGTAATCATTTTTCATATTATTCATATTACTGATTAATCATTATTTATATTATACATTAATCATTATTCATAACCATTCAAGGTATATCATTATAAATACTAAGATTTAGGCTGAAACTGACTCGCCCTGTTAGCTTTAATAAATTTTTTTTAAGAAGGACTTTTTTTTCCACTAAAATTCGCAGAAACGTGAGCGGAAGTTCACTACAAAATATTAAAATAGTAAAATAGAAGCAAGTCCAAAAAATCTCTACATTTTGTACTTCTATAGTTTACACTTAAAAAAACTGTTAAAGTTTTTAACTGGGATGCCCCCGTTTGAGAGTGCACAACTATGTGTGCCATAGAAATCAAGTGATGACGAGAATACTCGTAAATCACAGAGTAAGTGTCGCTATTAGAATGTTGGATCAAAGAGTTCGGTTTGTAACGGATACTTATTTATAATACCAATTTCATAACTGATACTTATTTATTTGGTTAACATTAACATAGATTACACACATATTACTCGAAAAACGCAAGACAAATTAAATACATATAAAAGTAAGAATTTAAATTCCTCCCCTGGAGTAGTATCCATCGAAGCATGATACCGTGTATCCATAATTAAACTTGAAATTTGCAAGAAATCTATAGCAAAAACTATACAGGGGAATTGTATGAAAATTGGGTAACGGTTGAAAGAAGTGTTGGGAATTTTATCAAGGAAAAAACAATGAGTTTCAAAAAACCCCCAGGTGGCGTATCATAGCTTTATTGAGAACATATAAATATATTCAAAATATTACAAAACATGCTCGATATGTTGTCCTCCATTGTCTGCTACCATGTGGAAACGGCACGCAAGACGATACTATACAACCACAGTGATTATGCCAGATGGTGTTTCCCCACACATCGCCCGTTGTATGAAGCCAAGTGCTCTGTCGCCCTTTCGGTGACGACAGAATCATCAGCCTTGCATTTTCCTGCAGCTTGACCTTCTAGATCCCCCGACATGAATATTTGCAACTTTTGGCCATGGTCTACCGCGATCCCATCACATTTCTACTCAACAATTAAAGAAAGCATAGAACGCCATGTGCGTAACATTCCCCAGTTCAGGCTGCTTTCAACAGTCAAAAATAAGATTTTACACTTCCAGATGGTTGCAGACAATGGTGGACAGCATGTCTTGTAAACTTTTGAAGATTATTTATATGTTCTCAATGAGGCTATGATATGCCACCTAGGGGTGGTTTTTGAAATTCATTGATTTTTTCCCTTGATAAAATTCCCATTGCATCACTTCCTTCTGTCATTGCTGAATTTTCATGCAATTCCGCTGAATAGTTTTTGCTATAGACTGCTCGCAAATTTCAAGTTTAATTATGGAGACCCGGTACTATATATGATGACACTAGTAATACACAGTAATGGGATTCCTTCCTTAATCTTACGTTGATAACAGTGTAACCACTATAGGTAGCGAGGTAACTTTGAGCCAGCAGTTATCAATGGACTTAGGTTTGATCAGCGTTACGCATTTGTTCCATGGCTGACCATATCGGAAGAAACTCTTTTATAAATCAAAAATTTCCGAATTTACCTTTACCTTTTCAGGTTAACATCTAAAAAACATTATTAACGCACATAAAGAAATTCGTTATGCGAACGCTGTTACTTATACGTTGTTTCAACCGGTGCATAGGGAAGGCATGAGTTAATCTTAAATTTTTTATATTATCTTTTAATTTATTTGTTTTATACCCCGGCCTGGCCTCAAAATATTCTAAACGTCTTACAGTTTGAGAATATGTTTTGTTTTTCTCAAAAATTATACATATTAAATAGCCAATGGTCACTACTTTTTAAACAGGACGAGTATGCTCGTCATGACACAAAATCCTGCAACTTCTTCATGACGAGTATTCTCGTCAATCACAGTTAAATGGTTAAACAATCATCGTTAACTTATTACAATGACATTCTTTTTTTAATTCATAACTTTACATTTTAACTTGGTGGCTCTCGGCAAAATTAAATCCTAGTACAGGTTCGCATCATCAGAGCTCAGGTGCCTCCCTCTAGAGAGGAAACTGGGTGTTAAAATTACCTGCGGCGACTGGTATCCACCTATATGGCGCCGCACTAAAAAAAGATTCCAGCTTCCGGGGGGTGTCGTGTTTTAGTTCGTATTCAGTTTTCAAATATCAGTTCTTAATTTTCATTTTAAATATTTATTATAACGACACACAACACACAAACAGTTAAACATAAATTGAAAAACTACTATTTTGTGGGTAATAATAAAACCCGAGTTCCGTTATCGGCCAAAGTCGCTTACAGACTCACTGAATACCCCATCGGTTAGGGAAGGTTCACACATATTTCCCTTTAGGGATTACTGAGAAGCAAGCCACGACACGGGGAATGGTAAAACACCAATCCGCAGTCCATTAGAAATAAGAAAAAAAAATTACATTTTATTATTATTATACTACATACATATACAGAAAAATATCAAGTATAATACGAATTATTGTACTATATTTAAATAAAGTAAACGGAACCAATGTTACATTTCAGTTAACTTTTGTGGATATAGACGCACTATCAAATCAGCGAAAAAAATCATCAATAATTAGATGTTTTTATTTTGAAAAAGTGTATAATTTTAAAAATCTTGTAAATATTTGGAATTTTGAATCATTCGCATATGTTTTTATAGAAGTAAATTAAATAGAACTGCAGCCGAGAGTGTTTTTGAAACATATTAAATTCTGACAAAATGTAAATTTCTTTTACTATATTGCTGAATAACTTATTTACTTAGTTATATTGTCTGGTACATGGGTAAAAGCTTAAAAAGTAGTATTCGCCTAACTTAAATATAGAATTTATTTTACTGAAGGTTTTCATGCTTATTTTTTAAAAGAACTAATATAAACGAATATGCTATTTTTAAAAAGGTTAAAATGTTGTGAAGATTTTTTAGAATTTATTTTAAAGAAGGCTCTAAAAATTGTTGTATATATATAGACTTCTTTTTCTTAATTTTTCAAAATAACACATAACACTTTCTGAACATAACATTAATCAATTTGGCCTTTTCTAAGGAGAAACTCAAAAATAGTTCTGAGAATTCAACAATCCATCAAATGGGATATATTTTCCCACAGATCTGAAATGCTTAAGGGTGGAAAAGTTGACAAAATATTGATTTTGCAGGGTTTTTTTTGTATCTTCGAAACATTTGAATTGGTTCCAAATAAAAAAATACATAGTTCCTAGAATTGAAGCTACTTTTTTATTTACTTATTGATTCTATCCATTTTTTAAAAGAAAATCAGTGTCTTTTTTTAGAGAAATTGATAGTTATATTTCTGTTAAGTAAAAATATCTATTACTCACAAGAAAATAATAATATCAGTAAGTGCAATCTCTATCAATAATTTTATGATAAATTATAGTGACGCATAAAATAAATCGAATAATCGAATTCAAATATAATTTTATCCCAACAGTGGGACCAGTGATAAATATTTCATGAGCATTTGAAAGATTTCGGTTCTGTTTATACAATATCTTTGCATGAGGTTGAATTTTTAATGAGATAAACATGAACAATAGTGTATACTTGGGAAAATATGGACACTAGGTAGTATGGGCGCATTTAAGCATATACCCCTTTTATACGTTTGGTTTTAATTTTGTGCATTCATACTGCAATGTTGCAATTCTCAAGCGTCATGGTAACTGTGTGATAAGTTTGTGTTTTTGGGAGGTTCAAACAGAAGGGCAAACAAACCATTTCTTATGTAAGTTCCGATATTTGATACTTCCAATAGTGGTTTTTGTTATATTTTAGTTGTCTAACTCACGATTTATCATGCAAAATTAATTAATTTTACATAATACAGTCCCCTCTCGATAATTCGAAGTTAGAGGGACCAATGGAAAACTTCCAATTATCAAGAGGGTAGGAAAAAACTTCCTAAATAAACGAAGCGAAATTTTTTTCTAACACATTTAAATTTGAAACTATGTAATAAAACAACAACTCTACATATGTACAAAATAATTTTAAAGTATTTTTAAAAAGAACATATTATACAAAAGTTAAAAGTCGTGTATTAAAAGAAAATATTTATGCATTAAAACATTTATTAAAATGATACATAATGTACATAATTAAGTTTTTTTAACGAAAAAATCTGTTATCTTTAAAAATCTACTTAATCTGCTATCGTTAAAGCATTATCCCGAAAACCATTAGTTCTACAAGGCAGGGGCAAGTCCAACTCATGACCTATTTGATGCCGCAAGTCACACAAATGAGTCATAAATTGTCCTGTAACTCTGATGCAAAAAACACAATCCTACGCATTTCTTCTTCACAATAACTGACCATACTATTTGAACATATGTATAGCAAGGCCACGTGTTAAACGAAAGATATGGATGGCTGACTAAAAGTGGGGCTGGTTTGTTGTCCACTTGAAAATGGAAAGCAATAAAAGTGTATTTTTGTTTGAGAAACCGGGAAACACAAAGGGATGGTAGGCAGATGGTCATCAAAGAGGCTACATTACAGAGGAGACACGCAGAGACAATACAACACAAAACATATGAGCTCCAACATGTTTGCTACAGTGCTTTACATGATAATGAGTGCTCTGATTGTAGGAGATAGATAACTTCAAATTACCACATGTTGTAGTCAGACCAGCCGCAGATTTTACTTCGAAATATTGAGTATACCAAAACGATTGTTTTACAGCAAAACGTCGTTTATCTGAACGTTTATTATCCGGAGCGTCAAATATCCGGACCATGTTTTTTTTTGTCAACTACATGTACTGTATATGAATACGTTTTCGAACAGTGCAATGCGCAACAATTGTTTCGCGTGAGGCCAAAAGTGAGGGGAAAACCAAGGTCAGGGATATTTGGGGAATTTCAGTTGTGTGATTTGATGAAAAATGCATGCAATAAACTGTGACGAGATTTAGAAGGCGAAAAAGACTTCAATGACTACCACAGGGAGGAGATTACCGACTTTGTCCAATCGATCCCAGGATTTCAAGAATGCGATGAAAATGTAGAAACCTGAAAGGTATATGATGTAGAAGACTGTGGATTTCAAATGCTAAATGATGACGAGATTCTGACTTCCGTGCAAGAAGAATCCAACCCTGTCGACGATGAAACGGATAAAGACGAGGACAACAACAGCAACGAAAGTACCAAAGATCCATCAAATGCTGATGCGTTTCTGCGTTAGAGACAGCTATGGAGTGGTAAGAACAACAATCAGAATGCTGTCCTACTCAACTGCTTCTCAAGGGAATCAGAGACCTTTCAGCGAAACAACGAAAGTGTCCAATGGTGCAGCGAAAAATAAGTGATTATTTTCCACAATCAAGGTAAAATTGCGGCATTTTGCACGTATTTTGCTTTTCCTTCAAGGACGTTTCTCGCTTGTAATGATTTTCAATATTCGTATAGTGTCCTGTTTCATATACTGCATAGATAGGATTCGGTTTTCGGTTATCCGAACAATCGTGTAACCGAACGGTGTCCTGTCCCAATTGATTCAGATAAACGACGTTCTACTGTATTTCGAAATCTGAATAGTTTTTCCAGGGGCCGAGCATATACTTCGAATTAGCGAGAGGTTCGTATTATCGAAGGCTTAAGTTAGCGAGAGTCGACTATATATGCATGAAATCTCATAAGAGTGCAGTCCGTTAGCGGGAGCGGGTGGTTTCGTATTTTCCTCAATTCGACAGCAGTAATGACAACTATTGAGGAATGTAACAAGAGTAAATATAGGTAGTAAGGATAATATGGGCAGCATCAAAATTTATTAAGCAATGTGTCAAAGCTAGCTCCTGGATCATCATCACTTCCAACACGTCATTTGAGTATATCTTCATTTCATAAATCTCTTCCTTATAATAATTTAGGCCAAATTACAGCCGCATGTGGCTTCTCTATTGTCATTAATGAATTCTCGCAGTCGCAGCATCATTTTTCGAGGAACTAAGTCCAATTCCAACGCCGAAAAGAACCTGCGGAAATCATGGAAGACGAGAGAACGTTGCAAGAGATCTGACAAGCGCAGAAGGTTTGGCTTCAACGAAAATAGTTGCCAATGGAGGTCGTAGAGAAGATGTAAGGGCAAACCGTAGGGCCGTGGGTAGCCTAGTGGTCAGAGCATCGGACTCGAGTCCGGAAGACCTGGGTTCGATGTCCGATGACACCCAAAACCCTCCGAGTACACATGGAGTACGTGCTCATTAAATCAGTGGGTCCGAATGGTGTCGCCATCTATCGTATTGTACCGAGCAAAATTGTATTGTCATCTTCATGGGGGCTCGAAGCTTAGGCTAATGACATACGTAGATCTAGCCCGTTGTCATGACTACGTCAGACAGGTGGCATAAGTAACAAGGGCAAAACGTATCAGCTAACACGAGGCATTCTGCATTTGTATCGCTTGTGGTATTAACTATTGTGATGAAAATAAAGAACAGGAATAGATGCAATCTTGTGACTATTGTTCATAGTGGTTTCATGAGGAATGTGCCGGATTAGAGGGTGACTCCTAATGTAATTAGTGCAGCGAATGATACGAGTGAAAGTCCTCATTAAATGTGGTTATCTTTAAGTTTGTAATAATTTGTTTTAATTTAAAAGTTCTCCAATTTTCATCATTTAGTTATTTTTAATTTGTTGATAAAATGAAGCCCAGTGGTGGAGTGGTAGTGTATCGTGGTTTCACGTCACAGGTCCAAGGTTCAAATCCCGGGCTGGGCAAGGTCGACTCAGCCTTTCATCCCATCAGTGGGTAGATAAATGGGTATCAATCTTGCTTGGAAACTGAACACTGTAGGTTTCATTTCAGACTGACCACTTGACCGAAACTTATGCACATGCACCCCCGCCGCCTAAGGTCGCGTAAACTGAGATAAGCACAGTAGGCCTTGGCTCTCATGGGCTGTTGCGCCACTGAGTTCATTTCAGTTCAGATAAAATATTGGATATTTTTGTACTGGAATTTGTTTAATAATAAAGGTTGGATTTTACTTCTTTTCATTTAGCAAACATAATATGTGTAAAAATACATTTCTATCTGAAAAAGGTAAATGTAGAGATGAGATAGTTTCACTTATTTTTTTACAATGCAAACTGGACATACATCAGGCAATTGGCCCATATTACCTAAAGTATTAGTCAAATATGGGCAATAGCAGAATTCGTTATGGAGCTTCTTTATTCACATAGTAACAAAGTTTGTTCATACTCTAAAGATTGAAATACCTTGATTTTGGAAAAATTGAAATTGTTTTAGTGTAGTATATTTTCACTTAATTTTGGTGTCAATATTTGTGAAGTTTATCATAGGTGAGCGCGGTTTTACGAAGAAAAGAAATATTATATATCTGAACCTATCTATGTGGAAAAGATGTTCAGTGATATAAATATCAGGAGAAAGTAATTAAACAGTAATTTCAAAATTTAATATTGCCGCAAAGGGGTTGGATTTTCGAAAAAAAAAAGGGAAAAAAAGAATTATGGTTAAATAATTTTAGACTCAAAATAAAGTTATTTTTTTGAGATATAAATTTCCTAACTTGTCCTTTTTGTTCGTGATTAAAAAGGAAAAAAAAAAGTTTAATAATATATTTTTTGAAAAAAACTTAGATGCATTGAAATCTACTAAATACTTCAATTTTTTAAATTTACCTTTTGACATTATTTATGACTTATTTTAATAAAAATTAAACATATTTCAGCATAATCCGTTATTAATAGCTTGTAATAATTTATTCTATTGCCCAATATGAAGAATTATTTTGTATAAAGACAAAAAAAAAAGTTTATTATGGGAAGATAAAAATTAAATTTTGTTTTAAAGGTAAAAAAAAATAGCGAGCGAAAAGTAAACTATGTATTTTTAATGCCGTAATAAATATTTATCATGACTAAAGTTGTCAACTAAATGTATTATAAAGGATAATTATGAATTAAAAGTAAGAAAAAAAAATCTTGTAAAAGAAAAATCTGGAATCGGCTGCTACTAAAATTAAACGTGAAAAACAGCACGCATTTTTAAAAATATGAATGAAAAATAATAATCGAACGTAATTTAGAACAAAAAGAAAAAAATATTTTTATTTAAATGAAACTAACAACAAAGAAGATAAACGAAATGCACAAAAAATATATTCCTAAAAATAAAATTAAAAGATAATTAGTTAACATTGCATTGTACGTGATATTTAATTAGATTAGAACTCTTTAATCGCTTTTGCAACTTCAAAAACGCAGATAAATATTATATTTAAAAAATAAATGCTGACATTTGAGTATATATTTTTAATTCAAACAATTAGAAAATTATTTAAAAACAAAGAAAATTAGCCATTTGTTTTAAATATGGCTTGCTGCTTAAAATGAATTTTAAATGTCTCTAAAAAGGTATTTATCATTATCTGATTTTGATTACACTTTCTCAGAAACCATTCTAAAGTGAAATTTTTATTTCTTGTCATTTTACATTTTGTTTCCACTTTTCTCTCTTTACCAAAGATTTAATTTTTTCCAGAAAACCAACGGAATAATTCTACAGTTTGGCAACAAATTTTAATAAATCTTTCATACTCTTTCTGGTTCTGTTATGGAATAATTTTGTTATCTTTCTACATGGAGCAAAACAATTTTTCTTCTGAGGTACTCCGATGGAAAATGCATAAACCATGTATATAGGATTTATAATTATGTTCTTTTTAGGTTATTGTAAGGCTGTTAAAAGACATGTGGGCTTGAATATTTTATGGAGTTTTCTGTTCCAAATTTTTCACTCAAGCTCTTGAGTGACATTATTCAACGCATATTTATTTTATTTAATACAGAATAATATTATAAACTTGTCAGTTTAAAAAAGAATTCTAAAGCTAATTTCATGTACATCTTTTTCAGGGTTAAAACTAGATTTTGAATATTTACAGAGGAATTGAATTTTGAGTTTAAGTATCTTATTTTTCAAAGATGAATAATTAAGTTTTCATTTTCTTTCGTAAAGAAATTATTTAAAAAAACAGATGGGAAATATAATTATTTTATGATGTTATGCAAAATCAAATTGTTCTGAGAAGAGTATATTTGACTTCTGAGATTCTGTATAATAGCTCTTTGAGAAGTCTCTTATACCAATATAAAATCCCATTTATGAATACGATAGAATATTTTCAACAGTTTTTGAAATTTATTCTACAGTCTTTAATCTAGGAAAAAAAATTTCTAGAATTAATTACTAATATACATAAAATATTTGGTAACATAACTTAATTTAATATTAAGTAAATTGAGTTCCATAGAAAAGGGAAGATAACAATGCGATGCGATGACGTCAGGTTAAATTATTAGTTTTTTAAAATTGTTCGTGTATCTAGGCCTGGGGTTACGGGCCCCTCCCCCTCTCCCTCCCGCGTGGGAAGAATGCCACTATCTGATAAAAAACAGTTATGCATACCATTTCCAAATTTTACAGCAAAGAATATGAAAAATTTTTAAAAAAATTTTACTCTTTGGTTTATTATGGAATTTTTGCACAAATAGCACATTTTAAATGCAAGTCTAAATAGTGGAAGTTTAAAATAATACAGCAAAACAAAACTACAAATCTAGGTTTATTTGTTAATAAAATTTTTGCTGGTTTACAATCGGCCAGGTTAAAAAAAAGATAAAAAGGCGTAACTTATGAAACATTTCATTCTAAATAATTTTCAAACTATTGGGGCTTTCTTAATGAGATTTTTGAATTTGTAACTTTCTTACAAGTCATCAATATCAGGATCAGTTCTCGAAGACATTAACAGAATTAGGTTGTTTTAAGTGTGTATCAGCTAATTTCGAGGGATATTTTAATTATATTATATTCGTAATAGAAAACGTTTGTTCACATACATGTTGATCCAAATCTACAACAATATCTAACAACCAAATCGTGAAAATTTGCAAAATTGCTTGTTGGTGTAACTTACCTAAAAGAACCTAAAATTCAAATCCCTTGCAGTTGAAATAAGTTCCTTATATTTGTTTTCTTAGTGTAATTGGAGCAGTAGGTCAATATTTACGAATTGGATTTCAGATGGGTAATGATTAACGTTCTGCAGAGAAATTATGAAAAAAAGATGTATGAAAAGATCAGCATTTTTTTACCATCTTTAAATTTATCAAAACTATCACTGAGTTAATCTTACAAAATAGATATAAAATTTTTAAATCTATTATAGCTTTGAACTTTAGTAAATTTGGTACATAGTTCCTGCATTAATGTGAAATATGTTAATTTTTTTTCTCCGAACTCAAGGCAGTAAAAAAAAAGCAAAATTTGTTCACAAAAGAAAATATATAATCAATTGGAGCAAGAGCAGTACAATCTTCTAATTGTAATCTTAAATTTATATTATTATAAGGTTCCTTAGTTTCGGTAAGAAATGCTAACTCCGAAAGTCAAGCTTGGTTCTAGAGTAGCAAACACTCACTAAACACAGTTAATTGTTTTCTGTTTCAGATATTTTAAAACATGCTCTCTTTAGGTATCCGACTACCCTAAAATTGTGAATTTTGCCAAAAATGGACAATTTTTTATGATTTTATTTTATAGGCCATCTTATTAGCTTTAAAAATACCAAGTTTATTATTTTCCGTTCACTAGAACAAAAACTACAAGTGTTTTAGTAAAAGCAGATGCTATTACTTTAAGCAAGATGTCATACTTTAAAACGCATTTTGCTCGAAATGTGTTGTATTGAAAATACTCAAACGGGGACAGCGATTTCTCAAAAAGTTTTGTAATTCTCGGATTTTTCAATCACTGTTTTATTACGAAATTTACAGTTCCTTATGTGAATATAATCACTGTTTTTTTAAGCATTTTTACATAATAACCAAGATAAAGTGCTCTAGTTTTTGTAAAAATTAAAATATCTCTTATCCTGAAGCTCATTTCAAAACTGAATAACTTAGCAACGCATCAGAGTTAAAAAATTGAAAATTTGTTTATAAAATTTTAGTACAGAATGGGCCGCATTTATGTTATTTTTTGTCAATTTTTACCCACTTTTTCCTATTTTAGTAGGAATAATTTATTTTTCTCTTCTTAATTTTAGCATATTTTTCATAAAATGTACTTAACAAATCTAAAAACCACAAAAAATCCCCATATCTCCATTTTTTTGAAAAAAAAGTTGTCGCAAGTAGTCGGATACCTTAAATTCTAAAATATCACGATGGAACTTCCTTTGGCAAGCCAGCACACACAATAATGAGGAGTATTTTGTATATTATTTTTTTTTCTACTGTAATTTAATTAAGTGTATTGAAAATAACTTTTGGTACTTTTCTTTCAGACAAGCACATTTCAATAAAACTGTAAGAAATTTATACATATAATAGTATTTTTATATAAATACTATTATATATTACTAATAAAAATAGTATTTTATTAATAATTAATATTTTATTATTTTTCCAATTTTTTAAAAAAATTCAATAAATTTTCGAGTGTTATTGTCACAGTTCAGCCATGCCACACTACGAGTAGGCCACCTCTGATCTAGGAGAAAGATCAGAAAACAAGAGGTCCAAGTTCAAAGAATATAGCTCAGTACCTGTATTTAATAAGTATTTTTTATTTTCTTTATAAATATATAGAGTAGGCTAAAACTGACTCGCCTCCTGTTAGATTTGAATTTTTTTTTGTTTTTAATCATGAATCTTCGTTCCACTAACCCTCACACCAACGCGAGCGGTTCAATGTCGAATATTAAAGCAGTGAAATAGAAGAAAGTTAAAAAAATGTCAACATTTTTTGCTTGCTTTAGTTTACACATAAAAAATATTTACTTACATTAAACTATCATCGTTAACCTGTAACGAGGATACTCTTTTCAAATTTATAATTTTACATTTTATTATTATTACACTACCCACATATATAGAAAGATTTCAAGTATAATAAGAATTAGTATACTAGTTTTATCGAGAGAGAGAGAGGGAGACATAGAAAGATAGGGAGATAGAGAGAGGAAGAGAGAGGGTGGGAGAGAGAAAGAGGGAGAAAGGGAGGGAGACATAGAGAGGGAGAGTTAGGGATATAGAGAAAGAGAGGGAAAGAGAGACAGAGAGATGGAGAGTTAGGGATATATATATATGTAGAGAGAGAGACAGAGAGATGGAGAGAGGAGGGAGACAGAGAGATAGAGAGAAGAGGGAGACAGAGAGAGAAGGAGAGAGGGAAAACAGAGATAGAGGTAGGCAGAGGAAGAAAGGCAGAGAAAAAAGTATAGAGAAATATATTACAGAAAGTAAGGGAGACAGAGATAGAAAGAGTAAGGGTAACTGATATATATATATATATACATAGAGATAGAGAGATAGAGAGAGAGAGGGTCACACACATGCACAGATACATAGAGAGAGAGAGAAGGTTACAATCGAATAGATATATAGAGAGATGGTCACACACAGAGAGATAAATTGAGAGAGTTTCATACAGAGGGAGACGAAATATCAGCGATTCTTAAGCTTTGAAGCCCACCCTCCCCCTAAGGGAGGTGCGAGCACATTGTTAAACTGAAAACAAAAGATTATTTAAAATTATTATGTATTTACTGAAAGTAAACAAACAAAATACATTCTGAAATCATAAGGAATTGAATTAACATTTGCATTGATTTAATACACTTCTAAATGTATCAGTACTGTACAATGTGTATATTATAATTAGATTAACAATAAAAGAAGAAGTTTAATTATTACCAATGAACCTATTGGCTTGTCAGATATAAAATTATATACAAAAATGAGCACTTATCTTGTTAATTTGTACGGTTTATAATTAATTACATAACTGCCGATTAAATGTTATGAGATTTACTTACAATGCCACCGTTTTCCAGGTAGGTGACGTATGTGATGTATTGGGGTGGGGGGTGGGGGGATAAATAAGGAAATCCTCTGAAATAAGTAAATCCTTCACAATCACTGTCAAGGAGCATTTTTTGTATTCCAAAGCCTTTGGAATAATTTTATGAATAGCAATGCTCAGAAAAGATTGTACTTCGGACAGACGCATATATAAGTCAGGGGCAATTAACGCCTTAACTGAGAGACACGTTTGTATACACCGGTGGCACTTAAGGAAAAGTCATATTGTAGCCTTAGTGTAAAAGTATAGTATTATTGAATTCAATATATTGTTATTTGTATGGAGAAGGAGGCAATGAAAATACGGTTGAATAATGGATCGCAAATATTGAAAGTTTGAGAAGCCCTACGATATGTATACATCTATCTATATATATATATAGTATAATAAAATGAAAAAATAACTAGACAAAATTATACAACCAACAATGCTAACAGATAGAAACCAGATTGTAAGAAACTTAACTATAAAATAAATGGTGGAAATAAATTATAATCCTCTTTCTTATATATACATCATTTCTCTCTCTGTAAAATATAGATCGAAGACAAGACAGGAGAGAGAGTGAATATAAAAGTGAACAACATGACATTCCAAGTTAATACAGTATGTGTGAAACCTTCAATTAGGTTTTTTACTTTAAAAAGTGTTATTTTTTTAAAAATCTTGCAAATATTTGGAATTTTTCATTATTTAAAACGTTTTCTGAGAAATTTGTATCAAAATACTCCCAAGTCAGTTTTTGAAATACACATCTGAATAAATGTAAATTCTTCTAACTATTGACATAACTTGGTTCATTTCTATAGTATATTCATGTACATGGCTAAAAAAATATTATGCGATCAAATGTTAAACAAATTAATTTTATAAGATTTCACATAATTTGTTTTTAAAAAGGATACTAAACGAAAATATTATTTTCAAATGGTTAAAATAAGAGGTGTGTTCTAGAATTTATCTTTAAAGCAGTGCACAAAATGTCAGACTTTTCTTGATTTTCAAATAAATATATTTTCTGAACATAAAACTAATCAATTGGTTTTTTTCTAAGAGGAAACACAACAATAATTCTGAAAATTAAGCAATCCATCAAATGGGATGTAGTTTTTCTATGATCGGAAATTTTAACGAAACTATGGAAAACTAAATATCGATTTCGTTTTTGTGGCTTCGAAATATTTGAATATAGCTCTAAATAAAACAATGCAGGGTTCCAAGAATTGGATCTACTTTTTGTTCATTTATTGACTATTCATTTAAAAACATCGGTATCTTTTTTTTTGGAGGAATTGATAGTTACATCTTTGTTACATATCTATTACTTACTAAAATATTTATATCAATAAGTGCGATCTATCAATAATAATATGATCAATTATAATAACGCTTAAAATAAATCAATTAATCGAATTCAAATATAATTCTACAACAGTGGGACCATTGATAAATATTTCAAGAGCTTTTGAAAGATTTCGTATGACTTTTCACGAAAGTTTTATAATAGAATTGTACTAATTTTTATTCAATGTTTAGTCATAATAAAATTGTACTGTATGAAAGCGACTTAAACAATTTAGCTACGGGGCCAGCACAGAAAAATTCTGCATATCTGACTTCTTTGCACAATAACATGTGATTAAGGAAGCATAGCCCTTTTTCCTTGGCAGGTGATATGGGCCTGTTTTCTGGGGTGAACCTCATTCCTCAATTCCCTTTTCCTATTTTAAGTTTGATTCTGATCGAAAACATTTCCAAATTGAGCTATTGACCAGAGTGTGTAAAAGGTCAGATATACCGCAATTACTAGATCATGGCTCTGAGACAGCGCCACTAATCTCGGCATTAAAATTTATATTGATTGCAGCAGGGGTGACAGTGATATCTCTAGAAGTGGTGTATATATTGAAACACCTGATAGTACATTTGATGTTAAGATTAGAATTATAACTGCAGTTCTCTTTTTAGATTGAAACTTATTGCAATCTATAAGGAGCGTAGATTCATTGACATGTTTATGGAACTTGTGCGGTCATATGGATCCTGAATGAAAGTCATACTTCTAAATGCACTTTCTCATTAGAAGCTATATGGCAGGATAGGACAGATCCGGAATATTCTAGATCTTGTCTGTGTGTTCTGCTTTCTACTAGACCATAACTGTTAATAGAAGTCTCCTCCTAAATTGAGATTAATAGGTAACAGAGATAGCCCGAGGTCTTCTCAAAATGTGGGCCGCCCACTGAGGTCCTGATAACTGCTAGGGTGAGTGATCATATTGAAGATCAAAACAAAAGATTATTTTAAAAATTATTAATTTACTGACGTTTTTCTAATAAAAATAAAATACACTTTGCACTGACATAATACACTTACTAATTACAATACCATATGTTAAGAAATTTAAATTACTAGAACAAGTTTAAAATTACCAGTGACCCTATGGAAGGTTTGCATAGAAATTATATACAAAAATTAAAACTCTTGATAATTTTAGGTTTATAATTAATCCCTTAACTGCCGGTGAAAGTTACGATGACTTGTTCCTCAATGTCCGTTTTCACGCAGGCGCGTATGTGATTTATTGGTATTGGAAGTAAAGAAGTAAATAAGAGAACGTTTTCTGAAAATGTAAATCATCATGAAATCACGCCAAGGTCCTTTCGTGAATTTTAAATTTGGAACTAATTTTATGGTAGCAGTACAGAGAAATGTTCTTGAGGAAGACGTATATACGTCTAAGGAATTAATGCTTGGCTGGAGTGAGACGTTGTATTGCATATGGGCCAAGAGAGTTTAGTCGTATTGTAGTTTAGCGTTAATATAAGTATTATTGAATCTAATACATAATTAATGTATGAAAGAGGGTGATGAGTTAAAATTATGATTGAATAACGTGCTCGACAAATACTGAAAGTTTGAGAAGCAATGAATATGATAAGTTTGGCCAAGCTCTGCCACTCATGAACGCTTGCAAAAGTACCTTGTCTAGCTATACCGAACACCTATCATAAAAAGATTGGAATTAAAGAGTACGCATTCTCCATCATTAGTATTTTGGAAAAAGACCCCGCAGGGCAGGGGATGTCACCAGTTCTATATTCCCAGGAAAAAAGCAGACAGCTCTATCAGGCGATTTTAGTGGCCACATCAAGTCACTTACTTTTCAATAGTGCCGGAAAGTCTTTCCAAAATGTCAATTGACACAAGCTTTCAGGCCTCTCCTCGGACATATTTTCAGTTGATTAGATTTCGATGAACCCGAAGTCTTAGGGAATTCTATTTTATTTTTGGATTCTTTAATGATTTTTGGTTTTATGAAGATGACGTAAGCTACACAATCTGGGATAAGAAACAATAACACAACGCAACTTTTAATGAGATAAACAGGAACAATAGGGTGATAACGGCTCTATGGAGAAAAACGTATTTATGTCTGGAAAGATGTTTAATGGAAACATGTTCAATGGCTCAACTATTCAGAAAGATTTCAGGACATATATTACGAGAAAAAAATCTAAAAAAATAATTTCAAATATAAGCTCCTTGCTAAAGGGTCGATTTTCGAAAAATAGGAAAAATTAGTTAAATGATTTTAGACTCAAAATAAATTCTTTTAGAATATAAGAACTATATTTATCCTTTACGTCTAGATTAATGTTAAAATATTAATAATATATTTTTAAAACAAATTTAGGTGCATTGAAATCTACTAAACATTTCCATTTTTTAAGTTTATTATCATTACTGTAGATATTAGCAAATAATTATTATTTCAGAATATTTCCTAACTAATTGCTTGTAATAATTTAATCTATAGCTCAAGAAAAATTATTTTGTATGAAGACAAAAATAAAATTTATTATGGTATAATACGAAAGTAGTTTTTTTCTATAAATGTAAAATTATAGCGAGCGTAAAATAAAAATAAATTAACGTTATATATTAAGTGAAAATATTTGCCATTATGATTAAAGCTTAGGCAAAGATAATCCAAAAGATAAATATGCATTAAAAAGTAGAAACAATTTCTTCTAAAATCCAGAATAGGTTAACATTAAAACTAAACAGGAAAATTAGTACGCGTCTTAAGAAATGCGAAATAAAAATTAAAAAAAAAATCGAATGTAATTTGGAATAAAAACAAAAAATAATCACGGAAATTAAATTAATAAAGAAAAATAATGAATTGTACAAATACTATACCCATTAAAAATTTAAGAAAATTAACACGCATTATAGTTACTTACATGATATTTAACTAAATAAGAACTTTTTAATTGTTTTTAAGACTACAAAACACGCGAAAAAACTTTATTTTTAAAAAGTAAACGTTGACATTTATGCATATCTTTAATTCAACCACTCAAAAAAATTATTTAAAAACAAAGAAACTAATAACCTTTTGTTTAACTCTTCACTTGAAAATATGATTTAAAATAACTCTAGAAGGTATTTATAATTATCCTCATTTTATATACTTCAGAACCATTCTAAATAATTTTGTTTCAATTTTACATTTCGTTTCAACTTCTATCTCTTTGTCAAGCGGTTTTTTTTCTTCTAGAAAACCAACGGAATAATTCTTCAGAATGGCAGCACATTTTAATAAATCTTTCTTACGCTTTCTGGTTCTGTATGGATGAATTACTTGTATCTTTCTTGGAGGAAAACAATTTTCTCGAGGTACTCCAATGTAAATGCATAAACCATGTATTTTGGAGTTAATAGTTAATTTGGTTATTGTATGAGCAAAAGGTGCTGACTGAATATTTTAGAGTTTCTTTCCCGAATTTTCCTCAAGCTCCGGCGTGTTAACCTTCAGCATCTATATTTTATCGGAGTGTAGAATTACATTATATATTTGTCAGTTTGAAAATAAGCTTTCAAGTTATTCCAAAATTACATCTTTCTGACGATCAAAATAGATTATTACTGAAGAATTTAATTTTGAATTGAAGTATCTAATTTTTCAATGATAAACAATTAAATTTTCATTTTCTTTCGAAAAGTTATAGTAAAAAAAGATGGGGAACATAACTATTTTATGATATTTTCGAGATCAAAATATTTGAGAAAATTATTTTTCATTAATGAGATTTTTTATATAATTCTGAGGTCATTTATTTGAATATAAAATATCATTGATGAGTATAATAGAACATTTTCAGTATTCAAGCTACGTAAAATATTTGAATGCCTTAGAAATGTGTTCTATAGTGTTGTTTTTAGGAAAAACTCATTTTGAGAGTATGAATTACTAATACATAATATATTTAGTTTAAGTAAGTTATGTATCTTATGGGAGCATTTTGTTCTAGTAATTCTACATCAAAACATTTTTGAGGTTGAGACTGATTAGGAAAAAAAATTCATTTAGCTGATTACCTAAAAATGATTTGATTTTTATGACCAATTTTTTGGTATGAAATATGATTCTTACGGCGCACTGGGAGCTATTTAAAAGTAGGATATCTGAAGTTTTGCATTTCGTTTTGTAAAAAATAATTTAAAAGTACTAAAATCTACAAAATATTAGAAATTAAATATGTTTTTTTACGAAAATATTTATGATTTTCTACACATTAGGCAAGCAGAGGGGTGTTCAAGTGCGTTAACCAGTTGAGTAGGCTGGGCAAGGGCTCACAGAGTTTCAATTTTTACCACAGGGATTATTTGTATGTGTGTTTTTAAGACATCAGCCCTTTCCCTCCTTTTATAAGAAAGATCTATGATGTACCAAGTAAAATAAAGTTTCCAATGATAATTTTCAACAATTGTGACGACTGCAAGAGCATATCGAATGGAAACCCAACTTGTTTTGGTCCATTTTCCAGATTGTTTCTTTCTGAAAACGTTTCATAAGTACTGATGAATTTGCACATTATGCACAATCATGCCATTTGTATGGAATGGTTTGACGGTATGAAAAATTTGCACATTGTACAATCAATCGCCATTTGTGCTGCATGGGTTTGACGGACTTGAAGAATTTGCGCATTATGCACAATAATGCTATTTGTATTGGAAGGTTTGACGTAGTGAAGAATTTGCACATTATGCATAATCATGTCATTTGTATTGAATGATGACGAATTTGGTGATCAATTTTTCCATCAGTGAGTAGGTGATGAAGGTTTAAGTACACTCCTTCCAAAAGATTGAGCTCTGAAGATGTAAAATGCAAAATCA
Source organism: Trichonephila clavata (assembly GCA_019973975.1). Taxonomy (NCBI): domain Eukaryota; kingdom Metazoa; phylum Arthropoda; class Arachnida; order Araneae; family Nephilidae; genus Trichonephila; species Trichonephila clavata. The sequence goes on along the minus strand of BMAO01037685.1, from coordinate 2,092 downwards.
ACAAATATGCTATTGATTGAAAATTGGGTAAAGTAGCATAACATTTATACATAAAACAAAATCAATGACTATATGAAATGAAAACAATATTAAATTTTGCTAGTTATCAGATAATGTCTATACTGGAGACTCAGAATTATGTATAGTTGAAAATAAACAGCATAAAATGAAAAATGACATTAAGTAGGTGTGTGATCCTCATTCTACTGCAAAGTTTACATTCTGACCATGCCTTCCAATTAGGTGGTCAACCACCGTAGAATTACACTCGCCATTCTTCTTGGGAACCCAGTTTGGCTACCGTAGAGTGGCTGGAGGTGGAAAACGTAAAGATACAGCACGGCCGAGCATCCCAAAGATTATCAATGGGATTAAGGTCGGCAATATACTCACACCCATACGCGCAATCCTTCACTTCCATGTAGTCTGACGATGTCAGCTCTATGGGGACGTGCGTTACGTCCATTAAAACAAAGTAGTCCAGCTGCTGCAGCGTATGCAATCTCACATCGGTCTCCAGGACTTCTTCCATACCAGACACAGCAGCATGTAGACCGATTTAAAGATGTGCAGGTCGGTGCGATTATCCTAATGAAATCCTGCACCCAATAAATGCTTCACCTCGGAATGCGTGATGTTTCGGTGATAAGTTTGCATTGTGTTCCATTGTTACGCCATATCGCTTAATCGCTTGTCATCCTGCTCCAGAGTTAAATCTTGATCATCAGTAAACTATGACATTGCCCCATGATCAGCGCAGTCAATTGCATATACCCGGCACCCTTTAATCAGCCTGAACTTGATTGGACGGATGAGGAAAACAAACTCGAGGTACCTGCAAAGCAACAGTCCATTCAGCCATGTAATCTTCGGCGTACGGTATTAGCATGAATATAGCCTATCATGGACGCTGTAACTAGATGACACGATGGAGGTCATCCAGATTCGCTTTCTGTACTAGCAATATCGATCTTCCACTGGGTTTGTAACCTTGGACGACAACCACGGGTGTTCGGACAACTGTTTATGGTTTGGATGTTCTAAAACGTGAAATAGAAATGATAAGCACATGAAAAGAGCAACATCTGAATCATTCCTGCTTAAGCCACAGCAAGCCAGTGCTGTAGAATCTTCATCTGTTTTCGTGAAGTCATAGAAACACATATGTCTGAATATAAAATGTGTACGAAAGTTTTAAAACCTCTATCAGCACTTATAATCAACTCTGTAACCCTTCATAAAGCTGGTTTCTTATAAGACTGTCCTTTTGTATATTTCTTGACATGAAATGACGATTAAGCTGTTACCTTCACTATTTGCATACTTCCATCTACCTCTGTAGCGAATTGCAGCCTCTCCAATTCTGATTTCTTCCGGAAATTAGCATTTTCCTCTCCGTGCTTAACTTTTGGAAGTGAGTGTACTAATGCAACCTTTACAAAACGCTCTCTCCATTTGATTATTCCTATATTTTGCATTCTGTCTTTTCAAATGCTTCATCTGAAAAATCTCAGAAAGTGATATCTGTAGTAAAACTCAAACTGAAATGTTTTTATGCTGTTTGCAATACATTTCAAATCCCAAATAAAATCTGTTTAAATGAAATCACCCGTGTGTTGTATTCAGTGACAATGAACAAACAAATAAGGAGTTATTTTTTGCCTTCTCTATGAATCAGAATTTCAAAAAAATCAGATCAGACCAAAGATAATTTAGTTTGAAGGTATCGTGGTCGTGATATCCCAGCGTTCGACAACACCGACCACGAGTTCGTGACCACAAAACCCATTACAGCTTCAAGGGGTAGACGCACGTAAAATCAGCACTCACAAAGTCCTCTCATTGAAGAGATGTAATAGCTTAGAGAGGGGGTGCCAGCTCAGGCATCGTTCTCGTTACTTGAGCATGCCTTAAAATTACTGGTCAATCACCAATAGTTCTTGCTCTGTTTCAAAGTCAAATCAAATCAAGTGGTTCCAATTGAAATCGATTTCGAGAACTTTTATCTGTATCTTGAGTGTTGGCTTATTAACGTTTTAATGCAAAATGAAATAGAGTTACACGAATTCTATCTAGTGTAATACGTAACTTC
>BMAO01037684.1:0-20597 GCA_019973975.1 Trichonephila clavata | reverse complement strand
CACACACACAAAATATACTCATCATTATTATATTACTATTAAAACGTTAACTTTTGTAAGTTATTATTCAATTCTGAGAAATTCTTTTGCATAAATTATGACACAAAAAGAATATATCTTTATCCTTATTCTCTTCATCTATGTTATTTATCCTGGGTTCTCTTTATCCTTATTGTTTTGAATAGAATAACGTGTAATTGTTTTAATTGACAAGGCTGTCATATTGATATATGTTTCCCAAAGCAACTACTGTGTGCATAAACTTCACGATACATTTCACCCATTTTATAAAGCAAATCACAAAATTCACATTTTAGCTCAGCCTGAACCAATACAAGTCATAGGCCCAAGCACGCGAAGGACAATTATGGCATTGATACTTTTTCCGTCAAGGTTGATGGATTATTTATTAGGGTTGCACTTTTCATGAAGGAAATAACCGCATTGTTGCATTGTAAAATTCCAGAAATTAGCCTCCTTGCATGTTGACATTTGTAATAAGCGCTATGTATAAATATTTCCCTGGATCAGTATAGTGCAGTTGAACCATCTTCTATGCAGAGAATGAATTCCTTTGTGGTAGCTGCACTAGTATGTGTCCTGACAGCTTTAACGCTTGCTGAAGGAAGAAGACCTCCCCCACATGGACCGAGTCCGGGAGTGAAAGCATTGATTCCAGCTTGCTTACCCTTTAGCAATGCAGTGGACGAGCGAATCGCAGGTAAGCTCAGCACATGATACTAGTACATTCCTCATGTAGAACTTTTGTTATTATATATTGGTGACAATGACAATCAGATGATTGTTCAGCTTCATACAAACCGTTTCTCTATTTGATACAAGTCCTGAAGGAAGAGCCAACTTAAAATCAGGGACGTCTTAAGGCAGGGGTCAACTGAGCCCGGCCCAGGGCCTCGGCCGCAATGAGGCTTAGTCTCGTCCTCAACTCAGCCTTAAGAAGATTTTAATTCGAATAATTTCATAGGTCAAATGTTATTTCCAGTTGTATTCTCCGAAAAACTGGGAATTTTGGACGATATGTCAACTGGCTACATGTGATGACCGTCGTCCACGTACAGGAATAGGCCTACCACCATTACACCCTCATTACTTATTCAGTCAAAAGGCGACAGTCTGTCGAGCTGGTATATGCGATTGTAAATCATACGCATTTATTTGATTTGGGTTATTTTTATACGAGTACTTGACAACGTATGCTAAGTACTGTTTACTTTTAAGGGACATAGGTGGGGCCTACATTTTTGTAGGGCCCCAGGTTCTACTTTTGAGTAAAGGCCCAGGGCCTCAAGAAGTCTTAAGACGTCCCTGTTTAGAATGATTCTTTGAAACATATTTGTTGCGAGATATAAACGAGGTATTCTAAAAATCTCTGGTTTACTTCTCGAAAATCAAATCGAAAATTGTTTTATTTTATTTCGCTTAGATTTTTTTTAAAAAAAGGAATTTTTGAATGAAAATTGAGTATTTCCTTCTGAAGCCATTTATAAGGTTATTGAATAGGACGTTCTCTCTAAACAGGGTTTTTTTGCGAGATTCCTCTTAAAACTTTCCAAGAGGTAACCGATTGAATGAAACACAGAATCTGGGTCTCACGTGAACCTACTTTTCTTTAATGCATCCGAGTCCATGCATATTGAAAAGAAAATACCTCTACAGTAGAATCACGAAAATTCGGCACTCGATAACCCGGATGTCCGGATAACTCGGCCTCACCTTTTCAGGTCGAAAAAACCCTATGTGCTTCTGTCACACAGTTATTGTCTTTTAAAAAGTAGGCCGTTTTTGCAAAGTCGGCTGCTTAATTCTCATAGCAGACAACTTTATGCATTCATAAGGTATCTTTATGAGGTGTGTCTGATCAGGTTTTTTTTATTTCAAATGGACTGCGAATTGATGTTTAACCATTGCAGACCTAGTGTATTTTCCTGGAAGCTGGTATCTCTTTTTAGTCCGGCACCATGTAAGCGGATACCAATCATCGCAGGTAATTTTGACGCCCAGTTTCCTCCCTAGAGAGAGGCACCTGAGCTCTAACGATGCAAAACTGTACTAGGATTTAATTTTGCCGAGAGCACCCAAACCAAACAGATACTCTATAGAACTTTTACATGCCGTATAATGATACGATATGGCTGTTGTCGACTTTATGCATCATGAAAATCCACTAACTTGCAACCTTAGGTGAAGAAGCCCAACGACAAACCAGCCGGTTGCGTCTGATCAGGTAAACTGCTGCATACTATGCGTTCATTCATTTTTCATTTTCATGTGGTAAATGCTCTATGCCCTTACAAAGTACGCACTTTTCCTACTTTTACTTTGTTTAAGGCTATTCGGGCAGTTTACTTTCTGTTGTATTCTCAAGCAAACAAGTGTACATACAATACATGCAAGTGCAGAGCAATATTTTCTGAGAAACTCGTACTTATTCTTTTTTTTTAATTCCATTCTTCATAACCCGGGATTTTCACAAACTCAGCCACCCTTCTGTCAAGTTTTCAGGACTCTACTCTATAACTCTTACTCTCACTTTCAATCGCTCTTGAATGTTTTTATTGATACATGTGTACGGACTTCTCTTTTGAGTTATAACATACTTCTAAGATTGATTTTGCAGTGTAAATCATTGCGTCGTCGGTTAGCTAATAAATCAAAAAGTCTTTAATTAATTTATTTTAATCAAATTGCCTACTTAAAGCTTTCAAATTTTGTGATGTTATAGAAAATTATATAAAAAATCATTGAGGCTAAAAATAAATTATTTGCATTTTTGATCGATTTTTGTCAATTGAATTGTATTGTGTCTCTATAAGGCTCTATTGTGTTTTTAACATTTGTTTATTTACTATGCATTTTTCAGAGATGCACGATGAATTCAGCGGCCCACGAGATTGCACGGATGATAATATTGAGGTATAGTTTAATTAAAAACTTTGCTCTCCTCTATCCCGATTTAAGTTTGATGCATTTACATGACATTTTTCATTCTGATAATAAAAAGTAGTTTCAATAATTAAAAAACAATCTCAGATAAATTTAAATTGTAAAATATGTCAAAATATTCTACGTGATATTGGGAACGCAACACTAATATTGACCAGAAAAACTAAGTGAATTCCAGTTTATACACACCTCATCTACAAATGCAGATGATGTGACACTCTCATCTTTCCGACAAACATTGTGTTAAATATAAAGTAAGGAATCTGCATAAAAGTCCATATATATGCCAGGGAAATTATTGTAGAATTTTTTTCTTGTCTCAGAGGATATGTATACTATCGGAAAATGCGAGGCACCACTAACGGAGGTAGTTCCAGTAGACAAACGATTGTAAGAGGGGCACGTTGATTGAACTGAGAAGATCAGTTTGATACATACGTGAAAGCTCAACACCTACCAAAATATCAGATGTTCCATAAAATAACCGATGATTTGAAAAATAAATTAAAAAAGAACGGAAGGCAATAGAAACGTACAGTTTGCTGCATTCTGCTTTAAAATATTCCAAAATGTGTTATAACCGTTTCGTTAGACACATCAGCATCATGGAATGTGTCTTGAAAATTGTATACTCGTTGGAACATGCCAAAAAAAATAGTTACAAAACTCAAAATTAGTTACAAATTTCTTCAACACAAACACACAGATTACCTTTTCTGCCTGGGAAAACTACAAAAAAAAATATTTTATTTCCGTTTTTTTACACAACAGCATTCTGACGTGCGCTTCGAGAATGATTTACTCATTAATACACAACAGAATGCTTGACGTGTCCATTTCGTCGGAAACGTCAAGCATTCTGTTAACTATATAAAAAAAAAAACATTTTCTTATAGTTTTTCCGATACAGAAGCGTCACCTGTTGACGAATTTTGTAATAAAGCTCAGTGAGAATGAATTTCCTGGTTACCAAAACAGAATGCAACAAACTGTACATTTCTATCTTTCTCCTTGAATCTTTTAATTGGTTTTAAAGACTGAAAACGAACTCTTTAAACTGGTCAGCTTTAACTGATTTTTCAAATCGTCGATCATTTTTGGGACCCTGGTACGTCCACAGTGTAATAGGAATGTGGTACATTTTGAGGAGTGCTTTGCCAACACGCGTAGATCGACACTTCCACCGACAAGCAGTTGTGGCTCAGAAAGCAACAACTTTTGCCATTTTGTACTATAAGCAGGAAACATTTGATGTTTTCTTATCGACCAGAGTTAATATCATTGATTGGTTACTATTAGTATGTCTTCTTGGTGTCCATTGAGAAGAATGTCATTGACCCACAGCATAGATAACGATGTTTGCAACAATATGGTGGTAAAGCGATGGGGATGATGAAATGGCACAGGTTCGGGTTTTTAGATGAGCCATGTTTTTGTTCACCACCCTTGATGGCCCTACAAAATACTGAATTCGCGTTTTGCTCATATTGTGATACAAGTAGCATTTCAAAATAAACATAATGCCACATTTCTTCATTTTCTATCCACTTTTTGATTTTGCATTTAAATGTCATGAAGAGTATTTAACTACAACTTCTAAATCCTATTTATAAAAGTTTCCATATTGCAGATCATTATCTGAAATTCTAATACAGTCAAAATAAGCATTTTGGAAATAATCATAATTAAACTAAATATTAAAGGTATGTTTCGATTAAATTTTAAAGGATCAACTTCAAATGCTGTGATTCGCATGCATACATACATACATACATACATACTACACAAATGGAAACACTGTATCATATTTAATTCCATTTATAACATTAAAATGTTATAAATGGAATTAAATGTAATACAGTGTGTCCCTTATAGTACATATTTTTAGTTCTTCTTGAAATGCGAAATATTTTTTATAGTATGTAAATCTCTTCTTGCTATAAAGTTTTTGATAATTTATGTGTCCGCCATTGTAAATTCGTGAACGTAATATTCATCCGATTAAATTTCTACTGAAATTATTTAATTCAATCAAGGGCATCCAAAAAACACACACAAAAAATACAGGTTTAAATTACATTCACAAAATCATTATTTTAATTATGACACTGGCAGAATTTTATCTTAGGAACTAAATTTCCTATTATGAAATGAGACTTTAAAATTTTTGTATCAAATCATATACATATTATCGACAAGATCCTCCTCGAGAGTAGTACTTCGCTTTCATTCTTTGAACTCATGGAACACCTAGTTTCGATAGATATCAACTGCATTGGTAAAAAATTCCAGTTGTGAATCACATGTTTTTCAGTTATTACTGATATAGATCAAGTCTGGGTTGTTTGAGTATATTTATAAATTTTTCCCAGAAATATTCAATGGATTAATTTAAACTATTCATTTTTGTATATTCTTGTTTTATTTAATAGTACTCATTGTGCGACATTTATTCTGCGTATTGAAATCAGAAAGAGAATTTTGTTGCTTCTTTGGCTTAAGATCATTACTGAAGTCTCACTTAGTAAAAAGAAAGACAAAAATCCTGTTGTATAAGGTGCTGATCAAATCAGTTTTGACTTATGCCACAGAGACATGGACCTTGACAAAAAAAAAAGAAGAAAAGATTTCGGTGACCTTTGAAAGGAAGGTCCTGCGAACCATATTTGGTGCTGTTCTCGATAATAATAGTTGGAGAAAAAGATATAATTTTGAAATATCCATAAAACTAAGTAGAATGAGATGGGCAGGGTTTTTTTATATAGTAAGAACGAGCCTAGAACCAACAGCTTTGAAAATTTTTAATGCAACTCCCTCTAATAAAAGACCAAAGAGAAGGTCCAAAAGGAGATGGAAAGACTGTGTGGAGGAGGACTTAGCCATTCTAAAAGTGAAGAACTGGATATTAATTGTTGGGAGAAGGGCAAAATGGTAAAAACTTCTGAGGAAGGCTCAGGCCCACAAAGGCCTGTTATGCCAATGTGAATGATGATTAGAAAAGGTGCCTGACTAGTGCAAAATCATCAATTTTGATGAAAATGACAAAAAAATTTTATTTAGTATTTTGAATACTTGAATTTTCTTCTTTCTAAAAATACCTTACTTTTGTTTGTACTCCAATTATTTACGAAGTTATAGCAGTTTTTATGTAAAGCGAGAACGACAAACACGAACCGGAAGTTAGAAATCGAAACTGGAAGTGCTTCCAATTTGAAAGTTTTTACTCTTTTTTTCGGAGTTTTATTGAATTTATTTTAAAAATATTAATTTAGGTAACATTAAAACTGAATATAGTGATATTTTTTTTAAAAAATAATTTAATAGTTTTTAGTAATTGGCAACAACTTTACAGGTTTGTTATCATTTTTCAATTTGCTTATATTCCAACTATTCGTTTTTCGCTCCACATTTAATTTATTATTTTGAAATATTTAATTAAAAAATCGTCTTTTTTAAGACTAAGTATTGATTAATTATGACTAACTCAAGATCTGGGAGGTCTAAGAAGCGACGGTTTACTGGAAATCTTTAGACCATTCGTGCTACTATAAATGAGAATGATGAAACATTGGAAACCAGTGCCAAACAGGTTTGGAAATTTTCTCAGAAAGATTGTTTGAAACTTATAAAGGCAATAGAGTTGTCAACTTGACAAATTTAATTTCATTTTTTTTTTCATTTAATTTCAGTCTTCTGTTTTATTTAATGCTATTTTCGAATATGGATATTTCTAATGGTTGCGTCCTATTATAGCCCACCCCCGGATTTTTGTTTTTTTTTCGTTTCTTGTTCGATGAAATTCGTTGAAGAAATTTGCAGTTTTTGGAACATAGCAAGGATTCAGTACTTTTTAGTTGCTATTCATTATCAATTTTAATATATATTATGTAATTATTTTATTAATAATATAAAAAAAATTATTCGAATGTGTAATAATCATATAATATACGTTATTTGTAATAATTGTTATTTTATAATTATTATTACATATGTGTTTATTTTTATTATTTTATTTATTTCTAAGTATTATGTTATTTGTTTACAATTATTGTTTTGTTGTTTTTTATAATTATGTAAATGAATATTCTTATATCTGTACGATTCTTATTTATATTACAATAGGATGATTATTCTTTTTTATAAAATCTATTAAACTATATTACGTGATTATTGTTATATAAAATAAAGAGTAGTACACCGTATGAATATCTAATAATTATTACTATTTAGTATTATATGAATATTATATATATAATAATTTCTATAACATTATATTACAAGATTATTGTATACTGCATATTACTATTAGTAAATATGGTTTTTTTATAATATTGATATTAATTATTTATTGATCTTGGTTAGTCTCAATCTATTCCTAAATTCTTCATTTGAAATCGATTTTAGTGTTTTTCAAAACAGTTCTTTAAAATTATTTTCCTGGCGAGTCTTACCGCTAGGCCGCCATCTTGAATTTCATTCCAACGGCATGCGCTGTTTGGCGTGATAGCGTTTGGCTGCCCCGTGATATCAAACTTGTTCCGTTAACTCTTCATTTTTGGAGGGATAAATACGCCAAATCTGGTAACCCTTTTGATTTTGTATCAGTGAATGAGAAGTCGGATCGTGTGGTGTGGTAGGGTTGCTACTCCGAAACACAACATGCAAAAAAGCGCCAATTTAGCGATTTTTCAAAATTTGGCGGACCAGTGACCGATTTGACAATTTCACCCAAAATTGTAACAAAAGTTATTTTGTGGAGTCTTGTTCCCAAAAATATATTTATTATACCAGAAACATATCGTTTGGGTCCATTATTAGCTCTAATACTTTTTTAATTCTGGTTATGCTGATTATTACCAGTAATTCAAATGTAAATAGTTCCCTTCCTAAAAATGTTGCTCAAGAGTTACTTAAGTTTGACATAAACAACGGATTTCAACATCTAAAACACTTTACCAATTACAAAATTGTCTCAAAAAAAAAAGCCGCAAGGAAAACAAAAAGTACTAAGGATGAAAAACAGAAATCTTAATATATTCATATGGAGGGTTTTAAAGTACTTTGCATGATTTTCATTCTAATTTATGATAACCTTTGTGATAAACAATATTTTTTAAGAGCTTTTTCGTGAATGTTACTGGTAAAATAACACAAATATATTTTGTATTAATTTTTTCTAAAATACCATGGAAGAATATATATTTGTGTTTTTCTAAGTAATTTTTTTTTATTTTTTAATGCAATAAGGTTTTTTAAGTGTCTGATCTGTATTTCGTAAACTATGTATACTTAGACTTTAAGAAAAAGCTTTTTGACACTATAAAATTGTTAAAAATATTAAAAAATAAAAGTTTGAAGAAAGTATATAATATTGATATGGTGCTTTGAGAAGGTTTGTTCTTTTGATGTCGAGAGGTCATAGGTTTTCTTAGCAGTTTGGTTTTTTAAATCTTTAAATGCATTTTTCTCTGAAACAGATTTTTTGATATTTTACAACACGGTAAGCATGATATCTCAAAAAGTTCTGTAGATAATTGTCTGAAATTTTGTATCATTGTTCATTATTATAGTATGTATGTTGTGACGTAGAGATTAAGAAAAAACAACATGTTTACCTTTTTTTTTATTGTTTTTCTATGTGATAAATATAAAATTTTTGAAAAATTAGTATTGCGTGCACTTTTTGACCCCTAGTTCAATGATAAATTAAAATTTTTCAAAGATATTAAGTCAGTATATTAGTAACTGTTTTCTGAGTCAAATTATTTGTTTTTTTAAATTTTATGCATTAGAATTTATTTTACTATATTTAACGCAACATGCAAATAACGTCTTAATTTAAACCTAAAATTGGCCATTTTAAAAAAAAATACACTGAAAGAATTTTTTTTTTTTTTTGCTGTTTTTATTAGTTTTCAGTTATAATTAAACAAAAAATGAGTTTAAAAATAAATTTTCAGCAAAATTTTAAAAAAATGTCTCTGCAACTTGTCAGGCACCTATTTATTCGTACTTGATCATGTATTGTGTATTCGTTAAATGTATTCAGAAATAACTTAATAATCTTAACTGCATTTACTTGTTTCTGTAGGAATGCATAAGAAGAGATGTAAATAAGGTTCGATGCGGACTTAAAGAGAAGCCCTCACAAGAATGTATAGATCAGATAGTTTCCTTCTTGCAGGATGACACATGTACTGAATAAAATGAAACAAAGAAGATGTACATCTTTCTTTATTATCCCGATGAGATACAATGGATAAAATGTAAAAGTTTCAAAATGTACATATTGAAAAAAAATTCACAAAGTTAAATGTCTAGCTCTATAAATTATGTTCTTGCAAACACTATTAAATTAAAATATTTTGAATAGTGAAATATTGCCATTGATGGATGTGTAATGTAATTCGTAAAAATCTGGAATAAATATTTTCTGACAAATTTTATATTACTTCTTTAAAATATTTTACAGATAATCCACATGATGATAAATTTTTTACAATGTTATCTACATTTTAGATAAGTAAAAAAAGATTAAATTTGCTAATTATAGATTTCCAAAGCTAATCCGGCAAATTTTGATGCATGTTACGAAGTCAAAAATATGCTATATATTATGCAGCTGATACCTTCAGAATAAATTATTTAATGATGTCATGTTTATCTAAAAAAAAAAAGATTATAAATTATTATTTTATAGATTAAAAAATCTTAATACTTAAACATTGATAACATCAATATAATTCTTTTTCTAATGGGGCTGGCATTGTTATTTTAATCTTTGCAGACCTAGTACATTCCCCAGAAGTTGGTATCACTTTTTAGCGTGGCACCACATAGGCGATACCAATTACTGCAAGTAATTTTGACCCCCAGTTTCCTCCCCAAAGAGAGGCACCTGAGCTCTGACAATGCAAACCCATACTAGGATTTAATTTTGCCAAAAGCACCCAAGCCAAACAATCACTCTTAGAGATCTTTTGCATGCTGTATAATCATACGACATGTCTACTGTCTATTTTCTGCATCATGAAAATCCATCCACTTGGGCCGGGGTCTAATCCGCAACCTTGGGTGCAGTAGGCCAATAACAAACCAACCATGCCACCCAGTCAGCATCAATATAAAACTTCTCATGGTCTATGCTGTGTTTTCTACTAACAAATCCTCTTGGGGAAAAATGGTCTTTAAAATTTAATTTACTGATAACCTTCCTGCGAAGAAGAAAATGTGAGCATTCAAATTAAGTCTTGTACGTGAAGATGAAACTTTCGAGTTAGAGGGCTGAAGAGATTAGGATACACCAGACAAGATTAAGATATAGAGAGATTGGAGAGAAGTTAGACTGCTACGGCTAGCAATAGCAGTTTAAACATTAAGTGAACGTGGATACTTAGTAGCTGAATACTATAATATTAAAATTGACAAATAAGATTAAGTCGTTAAGAAAATTAGAGGGTATTTTGCTTGAACATAAGTGATCTGTTTTATTTATAGGCTTCTCGTCTCTCGTTGCCCTCACTATTGTAATTCACATTTAGAATTTGGGTACATCTGTAGACTTGGTTAATAAGTTTTGCGTTGTTGTTGATACTAAAATTAAATTGAAATTATTTTTGAATATGGCTAGTCTTCCTTCCAACCTCCCCACATTGAGGGAAGAGTGAGTGCTTCTCTCACAAATTGATTATGAGAAATACTGAAATAGAATGGAACAGGAATATTCACAGAAAAAAAATATTGAAAAATAGAATAAGTAGAGAAGGAAAAAATCTTAAACATTTTACTGTAAAAATGCAAAAAAAATTATCGCTTAATCAAAATTTGATGTTTAACTAAGGGAAATAAAATATTTACTAAAGATTAATCTTCATACACTGACATCATAGCTGAACCAAATATTCCATAATAGTAATTACAATAGTTACTGTTGCAATTTATCTTAGTCCAATATTAAGTTTATGTACTCAACTCATATTCCAGAAATTCATAATTTTATTTATGAGCTGATTATGAAAAAAAAATTATCAATAATTGAAGATGTGATCACTTGGTGTATAGGATACTGAAAATGTTTGCATTTGTGATGTTAAAATATCAATTAATGATTTAATCAAAAAACAACCTATTTTTATCCATTTTGATATTTTACCATATGCTTTCAACTTGTGTGAAAAAATTATAATCCTAACTTTTTTTAAATAAAAATGCCTTGTTGGTCCAATAAATTCCGAGAAATAACAATATTTTCAACAATTACCTACAACAAAAATCATTTTAAACATATTACTAAATAGCTATCATACTGAAAATACTTTTATTAGAGTATTTATTTTTGTAATCATAACTAGGTAAAGACATGTAAAAAAAAAGATGGCTTTTAATCAAAATTAATTAGTTGTTACTACGAGTTATGTGTAGGGATTGCAATACCGGTATTCACAAGCTTAAATACCGATTTTTCGGTATTTACTAGAAATTTTTTAAATAGTTTCCACTGTATGTTCAGGGATCGCCAATCTAGCAAAATATTATACATTTTTGTTTTTATGTCTCCCTAACGGGCGAAATTATTTAGACTGTGAATATATAAAGTTGCATAGTACAATCCAGTAAGTCATAAAATATGTGAATTATCCAAGGAGGAGGTTTAAAACTATTCTATTACAGCTCAAAGTGATACTGCACAAGCACAGGATTCGTATCTGTGAAAACAAGGTTATAGTTGTGAAAAAGTGCGTAATATTTCGATATTTTTAAAATTGGGAAGCTTGTTATTCACATTGTATTTGCATATCATCATGATTTAAAAATGAAAAAGAAGGAAAGAGACTAACCAATTCAAATTTGATAAAGTTTTTGTTTATCTTAACATTTTTTTTACATACAAACCTTATCCACATTCAGAAGAATTCGGTACAGTTATCGAAGATGATTATGACACTAATGTCAATAGTGAAAGAAATAGTCTCTTGAACAAAAATTAGAATTAGCGTAACTAAAAAAATTTCAACAAACCAAAATACAATACATAAATCAGCTATATCCAAAACCATCAGGCGAGAAATTGATTTATTTGAAGATGAGAGATTTGGAGGTAAATACTTGGAAAAAGTATAACAATACTAACAACTAGCGTAGATGCCGAAAGAGCGTTTTGGACAGCTGGTAATTTGTACACATAATTACGTTCCAGGCTTAATAACAATAAAATTAATGCATTGTTTTTTTTAAGATCACATTTCAAAAATTTGCAATTATACCACTGACTGAATAGTGATATTTACACTTTTTTGTGTGATTTAAATAAAGTTTTTTTGTGATTCTTTATATACTGTTATAAATTAAAAATTATATTAATTTTTTGTGGTATTTACACTCTCCAATAAAATTGGCAAATAAAACAAAAAAACACCTGTATCTTCTTTTCTTAAAACTTCTACTACTGGTATTAAGACTGGTATTGAACTTTTGGTTCGATATTGCAATCCCTAGTTGTGTGTTACTATATGTGACAGATCTATACGCAATTCTTCTTCTTTTCATATCTTTAAAACAAAATATTTATTTCCACCAACCTTCATCGAGAACCAAACGGGATTTATGTAAAGGAGAAATATTATATAAATTCGGTTTTCACGAGTTGAAGGACAGTGAAGTAAGAGGTTAAGTAAAGTGAAAGAGAGGAGGAGAGCAAGTGATCTGTTTACACGTAGTTGTTGACAAGCTGAAGTTGAAACGTTTGATGTGTTCAAGTAGAAGTGGTTAGGGAAGATTGAAAAGCAGTGGAATTAAAGATTACAGAGTGTGGAGCCATCGTCATATGATCAAGCCAAAGAAAGTGCCTGAAGTTTCCCGTGAAGGATCCAATGCATTAAGGATTCAGGTACTGTACACTTGATTATGTAAAAGCTGATTATTAGTGTGCGATAAATGAGCGTATTTAAGCTGTCTTAGATTCAGTTGAGGCTCTGTAATATTATCCACTTATTAGAATATCTCACCTCTGCAATCTACCATTGTTTATATACCTTAATTAGAATTGTGTTGTGTCTGTTTCATATTCGTTAATAAAAATTAATAAATCAAATTAGATTGGAAATAAAGTCTGTGGATTATTTAGTTCCTCCTACACATCTAGCTGGATTTACAGATAGACAAGAGGGATCGGATGTAAGGGGTAACCAGAGGTTACCACAACTAGAGCTGTAAGTTATAAAATAATTAAAAACACAAACGAGATAAATAAGACTACCACTGCCTCTTTATGATACTAGAAACAATTCTTTCTCTCTGTGTATATATCAGGGATGGCAAACCTTTTTTGAGATGGGGGTCAAATTTTGTTCATATTCTTTTTAGTACTAGCTCGTGGGTCACTAATGCCCTTTTGCATAAGAGTTAAGTTTAAAACTTTTTAACTGAGTATTTTTTTAAACTAAACATCTTTAAATTTAATTGGCTTAACGAGTAAAAATAAGCGAGGTTTGACGATTTAAAATTATTTAGTAGGGCTAAAAGCTCGTAAGTGTTTAGTGCAAATGACAATGAGTGACTAAAATTACATACTATATATATTGTGAAGTATTATTTATTACTGTGTGTGTGTGCCCGCCGCTATTCTCAAGCCACTTTCGCAACAGTCCTGCGCATGCCTAGGAGCCCTCTCTATATTTTGGGAGCCTGCCAGTAGTTAGTCGCTCAAGAGAGGCCTCCATGTTGGACGAACGGCGAGGAATCTAAGTGACGAACTAGTTTGAAGACGTGAAAACCTTTCTCCGAAACGTCGAAACAATCTGTACAAATTGTAAATAGTTTTAAACAATTAAATTGATATGAATTCAAGACGGATTATTATTTCGTTTAAAAAAGCCATCACTGACCATCCCCCCACATATATATGTATATTTCATTAAAAATATTCGGGCAACAAGTGCTACCTCCCCTTGCATATTTTCTGACAGAGATATTGTATATATATATATATATATACGGGGCCTGCATTTTTTTGATAAAATGGAATGACTGCATGCAACTTTGACAGAGTCTAGCTCTGTCAAAGTTGCATGCAGTCACATTCCATATTCTATCAAATTATTTGGAAGAGTCAAAAATGAAGAAGTTTTTACTGGGATTAATAACATGTTTGTTTTTAGAAATATTTAAGAGTCTTTTATAATTGGGAAGGGGAAAATTTACTGTGGCAATTTTACTCTAGACATTTCTTAACGATATTATTTTGGCGAGTTATATATTTGTTATAAATAAGGAATTAATAATTGGGGTAAGTTATTAGTTGAAAGTGATTTAAAAAATGGATAATTATAAGACATTATAAAGCTAAGATCTTTTTTATCAAACGGGGTTACTGCCATGATCCCAACAATTTATTTACTGAAATATAATAGAGCATATTTTTATTAGTAAAATGAACAAAAAATATTCACTAATGCATTCGCAAACGATATCCGAAGACAAAGTAAAGCGATTTTATTGCAATAAAAACGTCAGTTTCTTAAGCGAAAACGGTGGGTGGAAGCAGAATAATGCTTTGTAGACACAATAAATGCGTCAGCTTTCTAAATGAAGACGGTGTCTGTAGACAAAATAAAGCTATGCTTCAGTATCCTGAGCAAGGACATTTTCCTAAGCTAGGGTAAAGCTGTGCGCCAGTGCCCGTAATGAATCATGGTGTCCAAAGACAGGGCAAAGGTATACGGATACAATATAAACGTGAGCTTCCCAAGCGAGGACAGTTTCCAAGACAGAGTAATGCTATGAGACAGCCTCCTAAATGAGGGCACTCTCCAAAGACGGTAATGCTATGAGACAGCCTCCTAAATGAGGGCACTCTCCAAAGACAGGGTAATGCTATGAGACAGCCTCCTAAATGAGGGCACTCTCCAAAGACAAGGTAATGCTATGAGTCAACATCCTAAATGCGGACGGTCTTTAAAGACAGGGTAAAGCTATGAGTCAGCATCCTAAATAAGGACGGTCTTTAAAGACAGGGTAAAGCTATGAGTCAGCATCCTAAATAAGAACGGTCTTTAAAGACAGGGTAAAGCTATGAGCTAGCATCCTAAATGAGGACGGTCTTTAAAGACAGGGTAAAGCTATGAGTCAGCATCCTAAATGAGGACGGTCTTTAAAGAAAATAAAGCTTTGAGTCAACATCCTAAATGAGGATGGTCTCCAAAGACGGGGTTAAGAGCGTCTTCGAAATTTCACAAATCTGCTTTATCCAACAGATGGCGTTGTTTGCAACTCGAATGACGTCATAAAGATAACTTTTGTTTTCTGGAAACCTATCGTTACTATAGCAACGGGGTGTGGTTCAGAAATGATTGACAGATGTAGTCGGTATGAGAGCGCATGCGCTCTTTGAAGAACCAGATCGAAGAGAGGAAAAACGTGTCAGCAAACGGGTAGGGGGGGTGAGGAAAGAAGGGAAAGAGTTTTCTACAAATGGTTTCAACCTTTAAATACGGTTCTGTCACTGCCGCACAAAATTGGGTGCGGAGACATTTTTTTTTTTTAAAGCCGTGCTAGTGGATAGGTATCAAAATGTGCATTGCACTTCTAAGTATATATATAGTTCTGGAATCTACTCAAAAATACATTTTTCTGCAGAAATGATGAGGCTAATCAGTCTAGATTTGTCGGAAAACATAGGATGTATTTGCTTAATTTGGGTATAATTATGTGAGTTTTTCCCATTCATATGGAAAATAATTGAGTGTAATGCACTTGATATTTTGTCACATGAATTATTGTATTTCAGGGTAGGCCTTTGAGTACAACATTTTTGAGGTAATTCTATTGTAGAATTTTACTGTTTCCTAGTTTCGGATGACATTTATCCCTTTTTGTGGAAATTGGTATTGTAGTTTAGAAATCATGTAATTAATTTCAACTTTTCTATAAAATCCTCGTTCTAAGGCTCCGGATTTTTAGGAAAAAAACGTTCAAATTGTCTCTTGACAAATACGTCTACATTGTCTTAGGTATCATAAACAATGCCCATAAGAATAAGAAGGGAAACGAAATATGGGTGGGGGTTTTAATTTTTCGACGAAGAATTTGGTAGATCTTTATTTAAAATTTAGAAAAAGTATTTTTTTTTTTGGAATTTTAGGGGATATATTTGTTTTATTTATCTTTGTTACCTTTATTTATTTATCGATCTAATTCTCTTTGTTTGATAGAAATATGCGAAATTTTAATAAGTTTCTTTCTGCTCATATCTCTTAGATACAAAATGTATTTGAAATTGTCATAGAAGGATGCTTATTATGGAAATAAAGTTTCGATTTGAATCTTTAAAAAGAAAAATGTCATTTTTCTTAGAAAATTATTAACTAGAGCACTTTTTTGTCAGTCCTTTTTTAACAGCATTCCATTTCTTGTTTTACAAATTAATGCTATTTCCAATAAGGGGCACAGTTACCGCATATCAATGATACGGGGCCCCAAGCTTTGAGGGCGGGCACCCAAACGTGTAAGCAAAAAATCGCGGGGGTGGCCTTAGAGAGGGCCCTCAAAGATGATACAGGGAGCAGCTCCGCCAGTGTTTTCAATACTCATGAAAATGTGACACAAATTTCACAGCCTTCAATTAAATTATTATATTCATTGAATTAATTTTCAAGCTAAGATTCCTTTTTTTATTTCCTACGTGCAACGTGTTCAGAATATTTATTGTATATAGACTGCGTTTGTACTCTCATAATGTTATTTTTAGTGTGGCCGATTATAAGCGGAGATAAAATCGGTGCATTTTTGTGATCGGCTCTTTTATTTTGAATTTTTACTGCTTTGATCTTCTTTTCTAGTGACACGATTGCGATGCTTAAATTCCCCAGAGGAGCGGTGTGGAGAACAGTAGTGCGCTTTTGAAATCTGATGTTGCTATCAATTTTTTCATGAAATTATCTTTAAGACTCATGATTTACAGAGGAATTTCTTCAGTGAATTCACGAGCATGTTTATGATTGTTGTCTTGGATATCAAAAATAAAGTCCATCGGGCTAAGAAGAGGGAAGGGATTTTAAATTTTTTGAAGAAAAATTTAGTATATCTTCAGTTGGGACTTGAAGAAAAATATAATTTCCGAAGTTTTATTTTTGTAGAGAGAAGTAGTGGAGGGAGACGATATATATATATATATACGTGTATATGTGAATATATATATATATATACGTGTATATATGAATATATATATATAGTGTAATAAAAATGGAAGAAACCAAAAAAGTCAATGGACTAAAAAGGATACCTATTATGATTTCTAAAGCTGTTACTGAATTAAGACCAGCAAATTTGGGTTATATATCTATCTATATATATAAAGGAGAAAAGCGACTCACTGACTGACTGACTAATCACGATATCTCCGGAACTATTCAACCTACAGATATGAAAATTGGTTTTTAAACTATTAGACGTACAGTCTTGAAATTTGGTAAAAGATTCCTTTCGCAGAGTAGAGAACCGCTACAAAATGGATTTCGCGAAAATTAAACCACAAGTTTCATTTCGGGGATTAAGGGGCGTAATGGATATAAGTATTTCCGTTTTTTAAACTATTATACCTACCTGCTTGAAAATTGGTGGGCATGTTCCTTTCATGGAACAGCGTTCCATTAAAACGAAAATAAACCCCAAGGAGGGTTGCGAGAGGTCACGGGGAATTATGGGGAAAAAATCCCGTTTTTGAATTGTTAGACCCACATACTTGAAATTGGTTAAGCATGTTTCTTTTGTTGAACAGGGATCTACTAAGAATGTATTTTAGGAAATCAACTCCTGGGGGAGCATGGGGTTACTGGGGTGCATTGACACAAAAAAAAATTTCCTTTTTTCGAAATACAAGGTCTATAATAGTGGAATTTGGTTTGCATTTTCCATTTGTTAAATTGAAATCCGTTAAGAACGGTTATATTGGAGAACGTTTCTCAACGGAATTACGGTAGGAATTGATAATAAAAACTTCGTTTTTACTCTATTAGACTTAGACTTAAAATTTGTCTTGCAGGCTTATGGAGTAGAGTTCCACCAAAAATTGGTTACGCGGAAATCCACTTGGTTATAGGGTACGAAGGTACAAACATCCTTCTATACTTCAATTTTTAAAATTTTTAGAAAATACAAATTAGAAGTCCTGTTCTTTTTTTATATCAAGAGTCGAGAGTTACAGGTATATATATATTATATATATATATATATATATATATATATATATATATATATATATATAAACAGTATATATTTATAAAACGTCATGAAATACCCAGCGAAGCGGGCGGGTAACGGTTAGTATATATATATATATATGTGTGTGTGTGTTTTGTAGCAATTTTTAAATTCCGTTTTTTTTCTCCTTCATCTTTATATCTATGGTTGGGCATGGTACGCTCTTGAAAAAATAACGGATTGCTTTAAATATGTTACTAGTTTGAGTAGTGATGTTAAGGCTACACAGTGCCCGTTTTAAAGACAGTAATATTGAAAGTAATTTGTGTTTTCTTTTTAGATTATATTATTAAATTTATTCTTCAAATAAAAAATGTTTTACCGGTCTTAATTTTAAAAATTACAAATTTTTCTTGTAAAATACTCAATTTTTAAAGTTTTTTAATTATTTTCAGTGATTTTTGTTTCTTAAGATTATTGAGAACAAAAGTTAGTATGGATTTGAACATTTCAAACTAATATTCCCTACTAAAAATTCCTTGTTGAATTTTAATAATTCTTTTTACAGCTATGAAAATATATCAAATTTTTTAAAACTATTAATTTAAGATTTTTAGAAAAAATAACTAGTGCTCTCAGACCGAAATCCATACTAACTTTTAAAAAACATATATATATATATATAAATTCTACAAAAATTTTTCAATATTATCTTGAACAGAAAAAAATCTTGGAAGAAATATATCCTCAAAATTGAAAAGTCTGAGAAAAACACAGTTAGTTTCTAAAGGCATGAAACAAAAATTAATAATGCGTCTAAAGATCTAATTAAAAAAATGTTTTTATCCAAATTATGTACATTGTATCAAAAACACTACTTTAATTAAATATGTTATATGAGGATATATTTTTTTTTTATATTTAAAATATGTTTCACATAAAATTGATAGCATTTGTTTATATATACGATGACAGAGATTACTCAGCCTAATCTTATCATGATGCTTTCAAAAAAGTTTTGAAACACTTATAAAAATAATAATGATACAAACTGAAATTAGAAACCCCCAGGTTTGTACGTATAACATCTAATTTTTTCTCAGTTTTAAGTCGGTGCAATTTAAAAAGTTTGATTTTTATTACATGACTTGAAATTATTTTACTATAGTGTTATAATACATTTTGTAATATCATAGATAAATTCAGTTATATTTGTGTATACGGAATACTTGAACTCAATAAAGTCTCATTGTAGTATCAGCTGAAAAAGGCTGATTTTAAGTCATATAATTTTCAGTAGTATTCCACCTCTTCCAAATATTGTCTTTTAGTAACACAAGAATGTTTTGAGCCCGGCAATTTCTCAATAGGAAAAAATTAATGAAAGCAAAAAAAGCTTCTAAGGTTTTTAACTATGTGTAAAAACACAAATATTTCTCTTTAAAAATTAAAAACCTCGAAACATAACTGAACAGAAACGATTTTAGTAGTAAAAGTAAGAGTTAATAGCTATTTCACTGAACGAACCGATTATTCTCCCAAATATCTCTCTTTATATACAAAAAAAATTTCATGATGCTGTAAAAAATTTATTTCAAGGTTTTTTTTAAGGTAAAGTTAACAAAAGAAACTACATCTTTTTTACAGAATGGTGCAAACTCACAGTTTGGACAAATTTACATTTATGATAGGGAGGCTTTGCATGAACGTACAAAAATAGTTAAACGTGACGATGTGTTACAAATTTTACAGCCAATTATGAAGAAAAAACCGTATGAACTACATAATACAAGGAAATTACAGTTTTACAATTTGAGCTGTGATAGAGTTGCATAATTTGTACAATGGGAGTTGGTCTGCGATTAGGCAGATAAGGGAGGGGGCGGTACCTCCTTCGAGTTTTTAATTAAACTTTTAAGAATGGAAAAATGCTTTAAAAATGATTGCTAAACTAATCACTCTCTCTAAACTGTCGAATATTGAGATTGTCAACTCTCAGAAAACTTCAAATATATTAAAAACTGATTGGTTATCAGACTCCCTTAACCTTTTCAATAGAATTTTTGCTATTCCTGGTGGGCGCAGTAGCTTAGTGGTTATGGTCACGATTTCATGTCTGGAGTGTCATGGGCTCAATTCCTGTTGCCCCTAAAGACCCTCCGTGTAGATGAGGCCATTCCTCCCAATTATGTGGTAGTTAGGAAAGAGGGATGCCAGCTCAGGTGTCATTCTCGTTACTCGACCGAGGTTGAACATTACGAGGTTTGTGATCAATGGCCCTCTTGTTGCTTTATAGAGCGACACTAATCTCTCTCTTTCTTTTGCTAATCCTGCCTCCAGGCACATAAATTACTTTAATAAACCCTGTAAAAATTTTTCATTTATAGTTAATCTTTTATCTTCAAAATTTACATATCTAATATTGATTGAATTTTTTT
>BMAO01037683.1:0-47152 GCA_019973975.1 Trichonephila clavata | reverse complement strand
GATGTTTACAGTTTCAGAAACAGAAAATGCAGTCTATTACTCACAATAATCACTCAAGCAGAAGAAGCAATTTTTGTATGCTTTCAAGAATGTATTGTACTAGATATACAAGAAAAATCCCGTATGCCTTTCACTTAACCTGTTTCAACATACTTTAACGCTTGATGCAACTTGATTTTATTCAAATTAGTTACTACTTTTTTTCTGAAAACTTTTGCACATTCATTATTAAAAGAGATCCAACATTTTTCTTTTCCTCCGTGGCATTCATACCTTACTTTACTTTTACTGAAGGATATTATTTGGATCTTTTTGGTTGTTTCTTCGGCCACTTACGTTATCATTAGCTTACGGCTTCATCACAGTCCAACTGAGGAGTCTCCAGTTTTCAGGAGGCCATTGATTAGCTTTCGGATGACATATTTTATCTGTTGACTTTTACATAATACCTTCAAATGTGAGTATTATTGTAATATAGTAATAGAGTTTTTGTCATTCATGTTTCATCATCATGTAAAAAATCTGAAATACAAAACCAGGCATACAATGGAAATTTTTTCAATTGTTGATATTTTACAAAAGAATTGTTTTCCCCTATCAAAATAGTTTTAGATTAATTTGATTTAAAATAGGTACTGGATATTTGGTCTTGTTTGGATTTATCATAAGGAAGTAAAGTATGAATATCATAAGTCAGTTTCAATGCCCTTTTATTAATCACAATAAATCAGGTTATAAATAGTTGCAAAACTCGCTAAATATTTGAAGTTTTTATTAAATGTCTAAATTAAAGCTATTTAACTTAATGTTTATTGTAGATTAATGCTAATGGTAATCAAACGTAAATGATAATTTATTTTGTTAACACATTCTTTTACAGAAATTGACTCGACCATCATGATATAAAATAAATTTCAACTGGGGAGGGAGGCATATCTTTTAACCTTGTCGTCGAGGTAGTTTTCAGGAGACGTAGCGATTAACGCCGTTTCATTGTAGGAGCCTTAAGGGCTTCCAACTGAATGACTTCGAATGTGGTCTCAAAGCAGGAATAAGTAAAGCTGGGTAGCATACCAAGCAATTAGCTGCCACCTGCATAATTCTGTGCCCAGACCAATAATTATCTCATTGGTGAAATAAAGTCTCTGAAACCCAAAGTGTACGAATACAATACAAAATTGGATGGTTATACAACAGATCTGAGCTTCCTTTAGATATCTATGTCTGATACAACTTCCGTCAACCTTTTCCATACCATACCTGGTACTTTCCGTCATTTCGCAGGCTGACGGAATTAAACCCATGGTTGCCTTTAAAACGTTTGATTTTAACCTCACAACATTTAGAGTGCCATTTAGAGTGGCTTCTAAACCAATCATTATGCCTGCCAGCAGACTAGTATAGCATAATATTCTGTGTTGAATTTCTTTACAGTCTTAGGTTAAATAACCATCAGATCCGTGTGTGGAGAGATCGGACAGTGATTCTGTTTTCATTTAACAGGTATACAGCCGCTATTCCTTGTGTAGTGGTGTAGAATACTAACTCCTACGATATCAGCTCGCCTCAAATCATCTTGCATACAACTTTTTCTGCTAAAGATACGTTGATAACATCATGTAGCCTTCCGTAGCACATCATCTTGGAGCTATATTTCTAGATAATAGAGCCAGATTTATAAAACTTGCATATATCCGGACTGTTTTTACGTTGTTGATACTTTTCCTAGGTCAACGTGGTCACTCGACCTTTCACCAACAGAAAACTTGCATGAGATATGGATGATTCCCAAATTCGATCACTATCGCATCCAGAGCAGCAATTGAAGAGTACCATTCAGAATTCATCTAAAAGAAAATGATGAAACTTTATCATTCTTTATATCGCATATATAAACATGCAAAGATTCGAGGAGGTCACCAATTATATATTTATTTTAACTTTCAGAGGACGTACAATTGATAAAGACTATTGGCTCCTACTACTGTAAATTTTTAGTCATTTCATATTATTTGTGTATGAATTACAAATATGCTTAATGAAAAAGTCTCTTTCTCCATGGGTACTTCGGTTCTTATTTTCAAAAAAGTGTATAGTAAGTTTAAAAAGCCCTTTTTTTTCTTTTATTTTTCTGCGCAACATTTTTATTTTCCTTTTTTTTTTCAATTCCTACTATTAGCTCTTACTCTCTCCCTATATATATATATATAACTATTTATTTATCTTGTTCAAATTTTCAATCGTTAATAAAATACTTTCTATTCATCCAATCAAGTTCAAATACATTTTTTTAAACTTGTAGTGGGTGACACTTGATGTTAATACAGTCTTTTAAATATTAATTTTTTAATAACAGGTTAATTAATTAAATTAATTACCGGTTTTCGTCACCAACTTAGATTCGTCTCTATTGTTGTAACAATGTAACTGTTAAAACAATGACAAAAGTTGGCTTCGAAAACCGTTTTCCAGCCAAACTGGCGTGCATTGTTACAACAATGCCGAAAAATCATGTTTTTTTTCCAATTCCTACTATTAGTTCACTCTCTCCCTATTCTACTTCTATTCGTCTATTCAAAGTAGGAATTGACTAAAAAAAATTTTGTATTACTTGTTATTTACTTCACTGACTAACTGTATATCCTTAATTGACATGTGCCCTGAATTAATATTACTTCTTATTGAAAAACTCAACCAATATAATCAGCCGTT
This sequence comes from Trichonephila clavata, assembly GCA_019973975.1. Classification (NCBI taxonomy): domain Eukaryota; kingdom Metazoa; phylum Arthropoda; class Arachnida; order Araneae; family Nephilidae; genus Trichonephila; species Trichonephila clavata. The sequence continues at coordinate 44,440 of BMAO01037683.1, read as the reverse complement.
TTCCCTACAACAAACTCTTTTTTTCTCTCTTTTATGATTAATTTCTTACACACTATTAACAATTAACCACTTGTAATTTCAACCGAGCCCTATAGTAGAGCAACAACGAATTAATCCACCGACTTTCCTTTCTTAACCGAATTAACACCGTCGCTTCGATCATCCAAGTAACTGCTAACTCATTTAACTAGCTGGGATAAAAGCTAAGCCTCTTCCGGATCTTATTTCTTACTTTTTATTGCGAAAGGATAGCCAGAGGCGTCGCTATTCTCTGAATAATTAACAAAATGGCAGGAACTACCCCAGAGAGAGACGCGAACACGAATCTGAAGAATTTACGCAATTTCCTTTATCCTTAAGTTTGACCACAAGTAGATGACGGGTCATTAGTTCGAGTTATAATTAGGGAAATTAGAAGATCTCTGAGAGAGAGAAAGAGAAAGATGTGTAATTTTGTATAGAAGACTTAGTCATTTCTCTCTTTACTTTCAATGATCTTATTATTCATTAATATGTCCGAGTGAGTGAGTGAATGAATATTAAAGTCGAACTGTTCAGCTACACGATGGCTTCTGGCGACGGACCTTGTAATTTTGAACTATGGTCAAGTATTAATATGTTCGAGGGAACACATTTAATATAAATACTATACTGTTTGAATTGAGACAAATGGAAAAAAGTTATTTTTTTCTAAAGCCTTAACTTTTTATCATTACATACCTTAAATAGACAGAAAACCTGTATATTAGTACCAAGTATGTCTTTCTGTAGCAGAAATGACCTTTTCAACCCGTTTGTCATTGACTCCACTAGAGAAGCACACATGTTCTTGATTTCATCATCTTGGAAACACACTAGTATAGCCCGTTTAATCATTTGCTCTGTTGTCGTGCGATTCAGCTTAGCGAAACGATTCTTGAGAATATGCCATCAGTTTTTAATAGGATTTAAGTCTGAAAATTTTCAAGGCAATCGAACATTTTTTATTTCATTTTCCGCGTAAAAGTTGGAAACAATTTCAAATTGTGACAAAGGCCCAAGTCATGTTCAAATATTCCGTCAAATGTCTCCATGAATGGGACAATCCTACTAAATAATATTCTATATATTTGATAGAATTCATCGTGTATTTAAGAGTAACTAAGCTTCTAGGGCCATTTGTTTTGAAAAAAATCTTAAACATCTGCTTGGAAGAGTTTTTTACAATCTGTTGGATATGATTTGGTAACAAAGTTTCAACTTTACTTCGTCTAACTACACGTAATTTGTATACCTGCACAAATAATGTTTCATACTCAAAATCACCTTCTTCCAGTCGTTAACAGTCACATGATAAGTATATTTTGCATCATGCTAAATGTTTTTTCATCATTTTTTGGGTTAGAAATAGTTTTTTTCTCAGTCTTGTTGCCTTAAGGTTATCTTCCAGGTATATATATATATATATATATATATATATATATATATATATACATGTATATTACAGCCCCACTAAATTAATAATAATAAATTATGCTAAAGTATTGTACATTTCTATGCTCTGTGGTAAGGAATTGATAACAAATAAATTTGTTTACGTTTGTATTTTAGTTGTATAATTTTGGAGGTATTTCACCCCATTTGCACTGCTGGCCCTTAAAACTGCAACACCATGAAGAAAGGTAAATACAATATATATATATATATAATTTATAAAATTCTCCTGTCACTGTGTTTGTAACCGAACTCCTCCGAAACGACTCGACCGATTCGTATGAAATTTTGTGCGTATATTCAGTAGGTCTGAGAATAGGACGTAAACTGTTTTTCGTTCCGATATTGCCAATTAGGTGAAAAGATATTAATTAAAAACTTTAAAACGCGTAATTGTTTATTTCGCTTGGCGTCGAAAATCGGTTTCGCGCTAGATGTGTGACTTTTCTCTGTTGAACCGTCCAAATCACCCTGCTCATGGGTTACAATAGCAAAATAGGTTTCTATAACAAATCGAAAATCACCAAATTTGGCGAGTGAAAAGTTTTCCCCCCCATTTTTTGTTCATATCTTTAATTCAAAAATTCATACATGCAACGTTTATGAAACAAAAATATCCAAAATATTTGCGAAAAACTTAATTGATTTTACTTTGTTATCATTATTTCAAATAAGTGACACGAAGAAAAGTATAACGCTAGACCGATTCTTATGAAATCTTGTGTGTATATTCAGTAGGTCTGATAATAGGACGTAAACTGTTTTTCATACCCCTAATTAATAAAGGTGGTCCACCCTAAATTTTTTGGGGGGGGCAAAATTTTTTATTTTAATTTTTTTATGATTCGACATTAAAAAATACAGACAACCCTAAATTTTTTACTTTTCTACCACCAACCTCTATTTTTAATAGCGATATAAGTACTTAAATAATTTTCTACCCTTGGCGTTCGATAATTTATCAGTTACCACTCGATCAGTTATTCCCGCCAAGCGTCTACCGGTGTCACTTCTCACCCCGTAAATAGCCCAGAGTAGGGATGAGAACGAAGCCGGTCTCCTGTTTTTCTCACACAATAAGCTTTCTCTCACTCAAGTTTAGGGCCTAAACCGTTTTCGGCCATTATTATTGATTGTGCATCAATCGAAGCAGTGACGCTTATACTTATCATTTTACTTTCTCAGTGCAATTCTCATATTAAGAGTATATTATTATATTAAATGTATCATCAATTTGCAGTGCTATAATTATTTATTCCCATTTTTCTCTAGATAGTTCTCACGTTCAGTAAATTAAGGGATCTCATATAAGTCAATAGTTTTCAACGCGTGTCACAAGCTCTCGCCAACAACTATTGTGTTACATGTATAAACCATTTCTGAATATTTTCAGACATTTAGGAGTTCTTATTAATTATTCCTTAGTTTATTTATTATTAAACGACAATAAAATTGTAATACTCAGTGATCACAAAATTTTCGGGAATCATTTTCAATTACAAGAGAAATATATATACGTATTTTATAATTGTGAAAGGTATAGGTAAAATTTGTCAAAGAACAGATACATTATCAGTATACATGTTTCTAGCATTAAGTACTTCAATTTGATCTATTTGTGTGTTTTGTACAATGAACATTGCCAACAAGATGCAAAGGGTCTGATCTGAGCCGTCGAAGGACTAGATCTACAGCCATGCGAAATATAAAAGCTCAAAGAACAGACGAACAAATCCAACAGGATAATGAAGAATGTGCGTGTGAACATGGCGCAGTTGCGTGAATCACAATCACAAGAGGCACGAGTTGAACAAAATCACCAAAGAGGATTATAACAAAGACAAATGCATTGATTTGTATTTGACACACAAGAGCAAATAACCAAAACGCCAACAAGTACATCGAGCATTTACATCCGATTCATTCCGTCGTCTAGCATGAAAATACTGCATGCATAAAATTGTCGACCAATTTCTGCACAACCATTAACTCGCAAAATGCTCTTATTGACCAGATATTTCTCGATTTTAACACACAATACCTAAATCATGAGTGGCTGCCAGAAAGTGCATTCTTGGCAGCAAAAAATGTGGACGTCAACGATTTGAATTTCAAGATAAACAGTTGTTGTCAGGGGACTTGATGGCATACAAATCTATCGATACTGTTTATGATACCAACGAAGCTGTAAATTATCCAGTAGAGTTTTTGAGCTCATTGGATTTGCCAGGTTTGCCACCGTACCATTTACAACTGAAAGTTGGATCTCCGGTTATTTTGCTTCGTAATTTGAACCCACCACGGCTGCGCAATGGCAAGCGATTAGTGATTAAAAATTGATTGAAAACGTTGTCGAAGCCAACATTTGGAATGGAAAGTTCCGAGAAGTATTACTACCACGAATCCCTATTATTCCCACAGATATGCCAATTGCATTCAAACAAATTCAATTGCCAATTCGATTGGCATTCGAAATGACAATCAATAAGTCCCAAGGCCAAACGATGTCTGTTTATGGTTAAGATTTGGGCAAACCTTGTTTTTCCCATGGATACGTGGCATGTTCTTGCGTGGGTAAATCATCCATTTTGTTTGTGTTGGCTAAGATGGACTCACTAAAAATATCGCACACTCCATTGCACTAAGAGACTGACAAAGTTATTTTTAACTGTCATAATTTGTGATAGAGATGTAATTTGAAATTTATTGGTTAAAATAATAAAAGTATACAAAGAATTCAAAAAATGAATTTTGGGTGTTTTGTTACTTTTATAGGCCGGTCATAGTTTACAGTGCTCCATTCCTCTTTCAGTTATATACCCCATCCCTACAAACAATGAGTTTGTTATTTTTTATTTGACTACCAAAATATTCACTTGAAATAATTTATATGGCAAAAAAACGTCTGCCGGGTCAGCTAGTATATATATATATTTGTACGTAAACAGTATGGCATGAAGACAAAATGATCCAATTTGCAAACAGTTTGGTATTTAAAGGGATGTGAAATTAGTAGAGGCAACTGCCACACGTCACAGCTAAAACGGCCCTTACCCCTTTAGGTATGCAGTCGAACTGGGCTTGGGAGACAAAAATTGGTAACTAACTCCATGCTGTTTCCCATGATGTTTTAAATGAATGACAGATCTGGAGACCATGCAGGTCTGGGTAACAATCGTATACCCTTTATATCGAAGAACGTCAGAACACGGTGTGCACAGCATGTGATCTTACATTTTCTTGTTGGTTAAGGAGATTTGGTAGGACTCGACGATATGGCATAATCAGTGAACGTAAGATGTCAGAAATGTATGAATCTGCGTTTAAACTGCCGTCGATCCGAACTAGAGATGTTCGTTTTCAAGCTACCACACCAGATTCAGAGCCCATACGCCTATGTCGAAAGCAGGCAGGTGACGAGTGGTCTCCTGAGAGCCTCCCGGCACATATATAGATTTTAGAATACTGCACATAGAACCGGGACTCATTTGAAAAGACGACATTGTACCACTTCTGTATCCAGTTTTGTCATTCGGGGCACTAGAATCAATGTCTCTCTCAATGCTGCATTGTCAAGCGAAATCGAAGTAATGGTCACCGTGTTGGTAGTCCAGCTGCTGCAAACATCATCGCACCGTACGAGCAGATACTGAGCGTGCTGTAAACATTCCCATTTAGTGAATAATGGTCCGTGATGTGGTTGAACGGCTTTAAAGAGCTGACCTCAAAATATATCTGATCTCTCGGGTCATGAGAGGGCGTAGAGATCCTGCATGTTGTTCAGTATGATCCTCAACAACCAATTCATTCCATATTCGCAACACAGTGGGTTGGATTTCAACCGGTACAACGGGTGATATCACAAAACGATAATCCTTACTCTAGATAAGCAACGATCCTGCCTCTATCGAATTCCGACACTTGCTAGTAAGCATTTCTTCTTATTATTCGATTCGCAACACGATATTCTGAGCAAACTTCGACCTTACAAAGCGCATTCTGAAAGAGAAATCTACTGCAAAACTCTCTCTCTCTCTCTCTTTTTTCTGCATTGTTTCAGATGTCGTTTCTCCCTCCTACGTCGTCTGATTGAGCTGAAATACTGATAATTTGCATTTCTCAAACTTTTTTTCCTTTCATGTCATTTTGACATTCTTCAGATTTTTTCTTTCTGGTGCTGCAACTTTAATGGCCAGCAGTGTACAAAAATATTCAAAAAACGATTACTCACATATAATAAAAAGAAAAAAGTATAGTTGCTTCTCAGAAAGTAGTGACGTCGCATGAATAAAGCACTGAATTATGTAATATGATAAGTCAATTTACTACTTAAAATCCTCCCCCGTTAAGATGTTTTTGCTATAGTAAGAAAAGTATTTCCTCTTACATTATCTATTTATCGATCACTGTTGCACCCTTTTTCCACGTACCCCTAACATCATTTCACGTACCCTTGGGTTACATGTACTACAAGCTGAGAAACACTATTCCAAGAAATTAAATGAACCAAAAATCTTACTCGGAAGGAAGGGGGCTGCAATATTTATATACGTTTCCTTCTTCCCCCACTTTTATAAAAGTTTCCATTGCCTAATTCTTTGTCGAGAACAACTGAAATGTTTCCTTTCATTCTTCTTTAAAGTTTGTTTTTTATTCTGAAAAATTATGTTAAAGGAAAGTATCTGATTGACATTATAGCATTAAAAAAATGAATGGGATATGATTATCAGTATATGAATTATTCTAACGGGATCCTTTACTTGTCGTTATAAAATTTCGATAAAAGTTAAGAAATCGATAAAAACTAACATAAATACTGAAGTTAAGAAGTAATTTTTGCTTTTCCGTATTTGGTTTTTGTTGTTTCCTCTTTACTTTAAGACCGTTTTAATTTTCTTTAATATTTTAAAATTACTATACGACTTTATACATTTATTAAGTCTATATACATTTATTAAGTTAATTATATTCCTAATGCAATGAAAAATTCCAATGATACTCTAAGAATTTTTTAACAACTTCAGATAATTTAGAAGTAGCGTAGTAGAATGATAATAACAAATAATTTTACTAGTTTAGCAACAAAAACTGCGTAGAATTCTTCAGTAAGATTTAAATTACTAATTATGAAGAAGAATTGTTTCTTAAAAAAATTATGGGTCTCGTTTTATGTAGTTGTTGTTCTTTATTCTTCTACCATCAGAAATACAATGAAACTAACAATAGTAGGTTTAAAAAAACACTTTATATATCATTTATTTATATTTAAAAATACATATGGCGTGATGTCAGGCTGGCTTTCGTAAAAGACAAGACGTCTTCAGTTAACTTTGAACTTACTTGCTCATTACTATTTACAAGATATTTACAGTATACAAATCATCCTTAAGATAGAATCGTCGCTTAGAAATTACAATTACGTCATTCATAATCGTCTCGAAACAGTTCTTCATGTACACGATGGTTCGTCCTTTCATGCGTCATGGCGTCGTCTGCTTTCTCGTCATGGTGTTGTACAACCCTGAGAGTCTAAAAACTGACAGGCTCCCAAAACACAGTGGGCGTCATCAGACATGTTCAGTCCAGAACTGTCGTAGCTTGGCAATAGCGGCCAGCGCCATATATATTAGGCTTATTTTTAATTGCATCCATATATTATTTGAATAATTTAATATTAAATCATAGCTATTTTTTCAATTCCTACTATTAGCTCACTCTCTCTATATATTTATCTTGTTCAAATTTTCAATCATTAATAAGATACTTTCGATTCATCCAATCAAGTTCAAATAATTTTTTTAAACTTGTAGTGGATGACACTTGATAATAATACAGTTTTTTCAAACACTAATCAATTAGTTTAAATTAAATTAAATTAATTACTGGTTTTTGACGCAAACTTAAATTCGTCTCCATTATTGTAAGAATGTAACTGTTAAACAAGTTGGCGTCGAAAACCGATTTTTCAGCCAAACCGGGTGTGCATTGTTACAACAATGCAGACAAATTATGCTCTTTTTTCAATTCCTACTATTTTAGTTCATTCTCTCCCTATATATTTATATATATTATATATATATATATATTATATATATATATCTTGTTCAAATTTTCAATCGTTAATAATTGATTTTTAAGAAAAAATTTATATTACTTGTTATCAACTAAGAAATTACAAACAGATAATAAAATATGTTAAATATACGAAAAACATTATTGTTAACAAGAATTCCAATTAAAGTCCTTTTTTTTACAATAGTCAAAAATAATTTATTTTATTACTCAAAACACATCATTCAAAGTGTAAAAGCATCGTCTTAACACGTCCCTTGTCTCCATCATTACTATAAAACAAAGTATCATCCCCTGATTAAGTGGATCCGTAACTCAATCCAGGCTCCTCAATTCTTCCGAAAATTTCTCTCCTGTGGTCTTCTTTATCTCTTCTTGGCGAAGGAAAAAAATTGCAACCTTTTCCACACATTTTTCTTCTTTCTGAAGCCACATCATTTTAAGATAAAACTTAAGCGCCAAAGGCGCACTGGTCTAGTATAAGAAACAATCATTAATATAGTGGAGTTAACGCGACACTTAGCCAGTGCTTTTTTTGTTCCACGATACAGTGATTAAAGTCTCAAGGGAAAAAGAATTCTAATTTAGGTTCTTTTTTTTCTGGAAGTGTGTTTCTTTCTTTTCTTCATCTACTTTTCTCGCCAAAGAAAGAAGTGATCTGTCAACAAGTTCGGAAAGTTGGTTAAGGAAGCTATAGTGTAGAATTATGGAGGAAAAAATAGATGTAGTTCTTTCTAACAAATGCTGAATAAAAAAAAATATAAAAGCTTAAAAAATGAAACTATCGTTTGTTCTAAATGACATATTGTCGGGCTTGTTCTTAAGTTTATGAGTAAAGACTTTGCAGATACTTTTCTGATAACTAAACTTTAGTAATAATTCAAATGGCGGAGCATCTTAGATTATTCTGAAACAAAATTAACTTTTAACAAACTTTAGAGTTTTTGTTAATAAAATATGTGTGCGATTAAAGAATTTTTTAAAAACAAGATATGGATAAACTTGATTTTTTTTTTCAGTTTATAGAATTATGAATAATAAATGTGATTATCTATTTTAAGCATTTGAAAATATTCAAAAAAATGCTTTTTAGCTTTTCTTTTCCATTATTTTTATTTCCTTATTCATTCATTTATTTGAATAAAAAAAAGTATTGAGAAATTTCTTGATTGGAGCTAGTATAATGATAAAAATCATGAAAACTTATTTAATATGCAGAAAATAATTAAGCTAACAAGGTTTAACATTAATAATTTTTGTCCTTGATTTTAAATTCACTGGGATCTTGAAAAAAAGGTTATCTTATTTATATTAAATAAATGTAAGAAAACTTAACAATTAATAAAATTTGAATATATCATGCATAACATACATTAGAAAAAAGTTTAAGTTGTTTTGGTGGACAGCAGAATACTTTTTCTCACTCATCAAAAAAACATATAAAATGCTTTAATTAGGGAGCCTCCTCTGAGATAAAAATAATAAATAACATTTAAAAAAAACAATATAGTTTTAAGGAATTCCAATGTGTATATAGTTTACATTTTATTTCACAATTTGCTTCAAATTAATTATTCATTTGGTTTGTTTTTCATTGTTTTTAACTTACAAAAGAATGGTTATTTAGATTGAAAAGCATGTTTCAAAAAACATTCTCAGTTAAAAAAATGCTGAGAAAAACATGTTTAATTAAAACTCAAATTATCATTTCTTATTTCTTTATTCTTTCTTTGACGTATATTAAGGGCATATAAACAAAAGTTAATTAGAATCAATACATTTTACAAAATCTTTTAATAAAGAGTTAGATTTTTAGCATTCTGCATTTTTCCAAGAATAATTGTGGACAACCCTCAAACCTATATTATTTTATTTTTTATTAGAATATGGGAGTTGTAACACTGAAGAGAAAAAGTATTTTCTGACTATTTTGTGTTAAACAGCTGATATACAATAATTATGGGGCTCGTTTGGGTAATTTCTAGCATTTGATACCAGTTTGTAGACATAATAATTTCCCGTAGAATAAATTCTTGAGAAATTGACATCATCATGAAAATTACAATTTCTACTAGTTGCATAGCCCGGCATTTCACATGCTTTTTTTTATGTATAATTTTTTTCCTTTTTTTTTCAGGGGAATTTCCCCTTTCTCTCTCGACGTCAGCACTTCCAAGTGGTTTCTGAATAATTGTCATTGAAATTTCCTTTTTAGAAATTCCTTCCACTTCTCCCCCTACCCTCGTTAGATGGGTTTCTTTCCGACTCCTTTCTATTTTTAGACCGAAAGGTGGAGAAGAATCTTGCAGGCACTTCCAAAGACAGTGAATATGATATTTGCGAAAGAATAAAATTTTATTTAATTATTTTTTTATTTACTTGACGGTTTACTTTTTAAGTTAAGGCTTCCAAATTCTACTCAGCGATTACAAACAACGTATTTTAAACAAAAAAAAATACAAGGAAGATATTTTGCAAATAAAACCTCGAAAAACAAACTATTAAACGAAAAACACTCAAAAAAATTATTTTTTATCAGAAATTTTTTGGTAAATTTTTCAATCTTCGTTCAAAACATGGATAATAAGATTTGACACTTGAGGAAGAAAGTTTCATGCTAATATTTTCAGAAATTTGTGAAGTTATTAAATGTTTAAGTCGAATATCATGTGATTTTTAAAAATTGTAAAAAAAAAAATGGGGGAATCTGATTTTTTAAATTACCTGGTCTAAAAACGCGAGACTTTCAAAACATATACTTTGTCCTGACGAAATAAAAAGTTTGTTTAATTCCAGAATTGTCTGGTTTTGATGAAGAAGGGGATGGAAGTTTTTTTAAAAAAATGGGAAAAAATGTCAGAAATATTTCTCTCTACCGTCCAACGCAGTCTCTGCACGATAGAAGAAAATACAGGGATAGACCAATCATTCATTTTAAAATTTTTAATTAAAACTTTCTTAACTAATTATAATTTCAGAAATTACATTGTTAAAATAAGTTCCTCAGATTATTTTCCCTCTTTTGGTACCTTTAGTGCGTTTTTGCCTGCAGTGGTTCATGGGAAGATAGTCTCCCATGGATAGATAAATAGATAGACATATGCGTTTGTTTACTCTCAAATTTTAATCGTGTATTTACTCGTATACTTGCGTACCATAGGAAGCCCTGAGCTAACGACGAGGAAAAAATAAAGTATATAAATTAGTTTTCTTTTCATATTGGAGAGTTTTGTCTTTAAAAGTTGAAAATAACTTCCCTTTTTTAAGTCGAAAAATTGTTTACTTTATAGGAAAATAAAGTTTATTTTTCATTTTGTAAAAAACTGTTATTCTTTATAATCTGTTTGACTTAACAAAGTTTCGTACTTTTTACAGAAATACAGCAAGAATACAGAAAGTCACTCACACTTTATAAAAACGACTTTGATAGTTAATTTTTATCAATAAATACCGTATTTTTTGTGTAAATTTGTTTCTATCTGATAGCCATGATTCTTAACAATAGCTCTAGCTTGGATGTTTCATGAAAGTAAACTTTTTCTTAGTACTGTCATACGCAAATTTTACTCCATTCCTCTTGGACCGTTTTGTGACCGTTCAGTGTTCTTGGAGGCCGTTTTCCTAAGGCTCGTTTTAATAAATCTAAAGCACAAAAGTCCATTGCAGAAGCTTAGGGGGATTTTACACGTATTTAATCAAATGGGATACACTTTTTTAATGCTTCTGAATTTTTTTTCCTTGCTAAATAAGCGGCAGTTGACTTAGACGTATGACAAGAGGCTTTGTTTATATGAAGCTCAACTTCCTCAACGTCATTTCCATATAAAGTTGGAATTTCTTCTTTAAAAATTCGTCCTAAAATATTCTGCTAATAATAGAGTGAATTAACTTTGGCTTTCCATGAGACTTTTTACATTTTTAATTTTCAATTGTTAGAAAGTCCTGCAACTATCATGAATCCCTTTGGGAACTTTACTGAACACTAACAAAGCCCTTTCGTGCAGTCATTCGCATCAGTTTAGCAATAGAAAATAGATTTTTTTTTACTACAGTCACTCATGCCTCATCGAGGGTTACCACAAATTTCCATTTTTCAGCAGCGGGTATATTTTATATAATTTTCAACATTTGGCTTTTCTTTCAGCAATATGTTTTTAAAAAGAAGACGAACTTTAGGTTTAAACGTCTTCTTTTAACTTTAAATACTAATGAATAATTTTAATTACATTTAAGAAGACATTCCTGATTTCTATGCAATTAATCTTTGAGTCGGCGGATATTCTTTTAAAATCAGAGACTTCACTTTGTTGATAGTTGCGTGTGTTTGAACAGTTTTAGGATGAAGTTTCATGGTCATGTTTTCATTTTTACTTTCTCAAGACGCTTTTTTCCCTTTCAAATTTAATTTGTTTAAATACATTGATTGAAATGCAATAACTGAGATTTTTACACCGCTTTTTAATTTTTTATACGAGTATTTCTCCTTGGAAAGCGTAAATTACGTTACCTTCGAGCCTTATATTATTTTTAGGAGACATTTTCAAAATAAATCTTTTATTTTACATTCCAATCAAAAGAAAACATTAGCAGACAATTATTCTAAAGTTGTCAAAGTTTTATCTCAAAATGTAAACGAGAAAAAAGAATTACAAAATTGTTTCCATAAAATGTGGAATTCAATAATTTTAAATAAGAATATTGTTTGCATGTGTGTGTGTGTGTTTTAATTTCAAAAGTCTTAATCTAATTATTCAAAAACGGAAGTTTTTGTTATCAATTAGCTCTCTATAATCCTCTTTGCTAATAATTTCCGTTTGGTCGGTTCTTAGCAGATTTCAATTCAATAACAGAAACATCCTTACCAAATTTCAAGTATTTGAGCCCAAAGTGGTAGTATTTTATTTTAAGCTCTTTTATCCTAGAAATCCTTTGGGGGACGATTTTGGCAAAACTTCTTTTGTAGCAGATCTACTCCAAGAAAGGAACTTGTCTGCGAAACCTAATTTGTAGGTCTAATAATTCAAAAACAGGATTATTTATCTACACTCGTGTTTAAAACTAAGGCCACAAACATGTTTTTCGTCATAATTTTAAATTGCCTCCAGAAAAATTGATGCAATTTGTATTTTATATGCTTTGATAGCGGGTAGTATAATACCAACCTTCATTTTAGAAAAAGATGTAAATCAGATTTAGTTTTTGCAGAATTACTGGATTGAGACCGTTTAAGCAAATAGGAATTTTGCCTGCAGTTTTGTGAATATTGCATTAAAACATAAAAGTTAGCCTGTTTGCAATTAGAATAACTACTTATAATCATTTAGATGATTCCTTGAGTGGAGAGCCATTGTCCGGCAGGAAACTGACCAGGCTCAAAGGGAGTTGGCTCGATGGTTACAAGAGGCCCGAAAGTGGTTTTTCAGCAGTAAAATCAATTCCAAACAAGTGGTACTGTCCCCAGGAAGGCCAGTCAGGGTTACCAGAGAGCATCCACATCTTCACAGGGTCGCTTCTTGGCCTTAATCGCACAATGACACAGGCAGGCAACAGCTTCTCAGCTTGCTCGGGACTTTTCTGCTGTACCTGAAAGAAGGATTTCCAGGCAAATACTGTGCAGTCGTCTTGCAGAAACTGTCTTTTACCCCTGGTGTCCAGTCTTGTTTTTCCCTTTGACTGCATCCAACAGGAAAGACAGGATATTGTGGAGGCGGAGACATCAGTCGTGGACATCACATTAAAGGGGGGACATGTTCTTTTCGGTGATGAGTCGAGATTCACATTGCAAAGAGATTCTTGTAGAATCTTCATCTGGAGAAAAAGTAGAGCTAGTTTTCCTCCCTCCTAACGAAACCAAAATCGACAGATTTGTTTGCAAAGGAATACTTGTTTGTGGTGGCATTATGTTGTGCAATCGTAAATCCTTGAACGTTTTCAACGCGAGTACTGTAAACTCACAGCGCTATAGAGATAAGATTATGGATCCCATCTCCCTAAGTGAGATTATTCTGTTTGCTATGGCCCGAATTATACACTTTTATAATAGAAAATGAGTGGTCACACAGAACACATATTGTTAATGAATTTCATGAAGGACTGGATATTCACCGTATGGATTAGCCCTCAAGGTCTCCAGATCTCAATCCTATTGAACATATTTAGGATAGCTTACAAAATGCTATTTCTCAGCGTAGCCCCTCTAACGGGACCTCCTAGGAATTAAAAGTCGTGCTTTTTGAAGAATGGGTTTTGTTGCCACAAATATTTATTCATACACTCATAAAAAGTATGGTAGCTTGTTATGAGGTTTGTATACCGGTGAAAGGTGGTTACAGTCCAAATTAGACAGACTTTTCCCGAATTAAATGCTTTATTTCTGATTCGTAATTTCACACTTTTTTATGTATCGTGTACCTTAATTCAAAATTAGAAATTTTTCGATATGGTGATATTTGAAAATTCTTTCTGACATTATAATACGTCTCTGTGCCAAATTCAATGGCAACACATTGAATAATTCATCAATTTTTCTAAATTTTGTGTTTGTGGCCTTAATTTTGGTCATAAGTATATAACCCCCCCCCTTAAGCTCTCGCAATGACCTTTAGGGGTCGATTTCCACAAAATCCGTTTTTAGTGGATCTGTGTTTCATGAGAGGAATATGCTGAACAAGTTTCAAGGCTGTAGGTTTAATAGTCCCGGAGATATCATGATGAGTGAGTGACTGAGAAAGTCGCTTTTCTCCTTTATATATATATAGATTAATCTCATCAATCATAATTTTAAATTTGAGTAATTTCATACCTTTTCATTTAAGGAATACAGGTCATTCTTTTCTACAAAGTTTTCTACATGCATCCATGTTCGGAAATATTTTTTTAGCAGTATTCCTGTGTATAATTAAATGCAGAATTAGTATGCTCTTAATGTTGACAGAGAGACATACGCATTTTTATTGTATAATATATTTTGCATTATAAACTGAAAATATTAAATTTTTTCGATTTTTTCTCCTAATATAGTGACGTACAAAACCAATTTTATTGCATCAAGTAGGAATTTAAAGATTCCAAAATATATAGTAGTTTTGTTAATTGAAGGTTCTCTCATGCCCATAGAAAAAACAATCAATTTAACCAATTCTGAGCTATTTCAACTTTAACATTTGTTGCGAAAACATAATTTTATAGATTAAAGAAGTTATTAAGTCAAAATTTAAAATAAATTGTTGGATAAAGCACATATAAATTACATTCTAGAAATTTCAGTCAAAACCCATGAATTTTGCAATAAAATTCCACTAGGAAATTAATAAAAATTTTGATTAGCTTAACATTCACAAATGTAAAAGTTTCCATAAATTCTTTTATCTAATTAAAAGAAGGAGAAGAAACCTGTTTTTCTCATGTTCAAATAAAATTTGGAATGTAAAATTGAAAGTTTTATTTCTACTTCCAAAACGAATATTATACGGGAAAAAAATTTTACAGTTTTGGTGCTGCCATCTGTCGACAGTAAGCTACTTCCTTAACATTAATTTGTATACCACAGTTTTTATTTTCTAGTAATACTTACTCGTAAAATTATTCGAAAATGTTACAAAATCGTATTCGAAAATTTTCTGGAAATTTGTAAGAGCTCTACAATGAATTTTTATAAATTATCAATAAAATATTCATAATTTTTAAAATGCCTTCAAGAAATGTTTGATGTCTACTTAGAGTTGGATTTGTGCATTTTGCGCCCTAGTCTAGATGAAAATTACCACCCCTGCCGCTACAAACTCGCTCCCCTAAACATATGCTAATTTCCGGTAGTTGCAACTGCGATAGTAATTTTCGGCCCAAACGGCAATAAATAATCTATTCCTCGGTTAGTATAAAAGTTCTATTTATTATTTTTTAAGAAACATCTATGTACTAGGGACGGCCGAGTTGAATTTTACTATAGATCAAAACAAGCTTCAACTATTTGTGAACGATTTTCGCTAGTTTTTCCATTATCTGAATTTTCTCTCTTCTGAGAATTCAAAAGTAGATAAATAAACATAAATCAACCACAATCCTAAATTTAAAAAATGCCGGTCTTTGCACGAGCCTATAGTGTCTTTCCTTAAATCCAACTCTATGTCTACGCTCTAGTTTTTAATAATTTCTAACTTATTTTCATATTAAATATAGTTTTTGATTTATTTTTTTATTCATGGAGGGGAAATACATCAAGGAAAAGATGCTTACATCTCGTTAGTATCTCTCGCTGTAAACTTAATGAACTTGCACCAAATTAGCGCAAAATGCCTCAACAATCATTTTATTATTCTAAAGAGTTTCTTGCAATGGTTATAGAAATCTCAATACTCTTATTTATACCTTAAAATTAATTGAGATGCATAAAATATTTAAAAGTTTTGAAATAAGTTATTTTTAAACCTTGCCCTATAATTTTCCTAAATGAACAATAAAAATAAATTTCTTCGAAATTTAAGCAAAAGCTTACTTGTAATAAGTTACAAAAAAATTTACTGAACATAGAACTAGTTTTGACTGCAAAGAAAATTTTAAGAATGATCTCTTTCTTCGAATTTTTCTATCAGGAAAAGAAAACAAGTTACCGGTTACAAATTGTCTAAATGCATATATAGATGGCGCCATGTACTTACTGCTTTATATATTTTTGTTGTGAATTACAGTGTAGTGTGCACGCGCACACGAAAAAAAAGCATGTCATAAAGCAGTTATTACAAGTTTGTGTTCTTATTCATATTACTGAAAAAAATATTAAGTCAAACAATTTGAAAAATTTTATAGAGAACAAAATATAAGAGAATTTATAAAGAGAACCAGCCCCCCAATGCTAACAATGTAGCAATGTTGAAAGATGCAATCAAGGACGTCTTAAAACATGGGCCAACTGGACCCGGGCCCAGGGCTTCACTCTCGGTGGGGGAGGGGGGGAGCCTCATTTCGTTCTGACTCATCCTTAATAAGATCGTGATCTGAATAATTTTAAAATTTGAATATTATTTCGGAACATATTCTCTTAAAAACAGGGAATTTCAAACTGCATGTCAACTGACAACAGTGGCATTATCGTTGTGTTATGACCGTTGTCTATGCCTAGGCCTAGGCCTAATAGCATAAATGATCCATCGAATCATTTAGTAAAAATGCTGCTTCGGTCGAGCTGGTTTGCGCCGAGTTTTGTGAGATTATGAGCCATAGACATTTATTTATTTCAAATTAACGTTTGCAAGAGTATTTGACAATGCATGCTGTATACTGTCTATTTTAAAGGTTATAGGTAAAGCCTAGTCTTAAATTGGGGTACAGGGTTTCAAAAAAAATCTTTAGATATCTCTGGGCCAATGACCACGAAAAATCTTAAAATGTCTCTGGACCCAGGGCCTCAAAAAGTGTTAAAACGTCCCTGCCCCAATCGCAAAAGTTCGGGGTATTACTGTGTATAAAATGTAAATTAAAATAGATACATAAAACATAATGTTGAGTATTTTTATAAAATTAATTAATTCTATTAAACTTTAAATCTGTGACGCAACAGCCCACAGAGGGCCAAAGCCTACTGTACTCATCTCAGTTTTCGTGACTATGGACGCTGAGGTGCATGTGCAGATGTTCCGGTCAGGTGGTCAGTCTGACGCGAAACCCCCAGTGTTTAGTTCCCAAGCCCGGCACTCATTAATCGACCCACTGAAGGGATGAAAGGCTGGGTCGATCTTGTCCTGCTCGGGTTTTGAACCCCGAACTCGAGGTGTGGAAGCTTGATACACTACCACTCAGCCACTGGGCAAAGTTCTGTTACATCACATAAAAAAAAAGAATTAATCATTTTTAAAACAAAAAAAATTATTATTTTACATATACAATCTGCAGTTTTTCTGTTCAGCAATACAAATCTTTTCAATGCAAAATTCATACCTTAGTAAATTATCCTTCAATGAGGACTTCGACAAAAAATTTCAGCTTTAATTCTCGTGTTCGTAGGATACGATCCATTTACAAAACATTTGTATATATTCACTGAAATAAAAGGTATTAAGCAAAGGGCAAGTAAAAATAAGTGTATAAAACGATATAACCGCGGATGGATGCAAGTTGTAGAGTTTTGGTTGTTAAGATTAACCCTCCCCCCCCCCTCGAATCAACCGCATCTATGTGGATTCGAGGTTGAGTTCAATGAAGTCTCCTTTAGTGAAACAATAATTTATTAATTCAGGTAATGGACACTGTTCCTTCGTCGTCTTCGTGATGAAACAGCAAAACGCAGAGTGCAATACTCGCGTGCGGAAGACAATAGGACATTACGCATTTCTTTAAAAACAATCATACGATAATTTCCAAACTGAATATTCCAAACTAACACAAACTGAATGGAATCGCAATCACTGAGTGTGCCAGATTGTTCTGTTTAATTTCTTAAGTTTTCTAGGCAATTAACAACTTCCTCAAATTGTAACAATGCGGTCTTCACCGCCTTGATTCTGCTTTCCCACCTTGTGTCTGATAAAGGCTTAATAGTAAGCTTTAATTTATCTTTGATAATTTTCCAGCTGTGTGTGTGTGTGTGTGTGTGTGTGTGTGTGTGTGTGTGTGTGTGTGTGTGTGTGTGTGTGTGTGTGGTGTGTGTGTGTGTGTGTGTGTGTGTGTGTGTGTGTGTGTGTGTGTGTGTGTGTGTGTGGTGTGTGTGGTGTGTGTGTGTGTGTGTGTGTTGTGTGTGTGTGTGTGTGTGTGTGTGTGTGTGTGTGTGTGTGTGTGTGTGTGTGTGTAATAAAGATACATTTAATTTTATAAATTAACTTATTGCTAGTAATTAAAGCTACTATTTTAGAAAATATCATGCGCAACGTAAAATTAATTAATATTTCTTATGGAAATATTTTTTATTTTCATATGCTTATAGTTTTTAAAATTGTGATTACATTTTAAACATTTGACACTTTTCTAGAGCCTCATTCCTAAAAGATTCAAATTATTTAATTTTAATTTCAAAAAGTTATATATATTTGAATGTTTATATTTTACGCCCTCTAGAGAAAGTTAACACCCTGAGACCCTGAAGTTTAAATTTCAGCCATAGCCCGGGGCAGTGCTTCCCAAACTTTCAATATTTACGACCCATTATTCAATTATAATTTCCATCGCCCCCCCTCCATACAATAATAACGTATTGAATTCAATAATACTATACTTTGACGCTAAAGCGACAATACGACTTTTACCTTTTGAGTGAAACCGACGTATATATACTGTCGCTCAGCTAAAGCGTTAATTGCCTCGAGCATATATGTACGTATATACGTCTTTCCGAAGTACGATCTTCTCTGTGCATTGCTATCCATAAAATCATTCCAAAGGCTTTGGAAAGCAACAAAAGGACCTTGACAGTGCTTGCGAAGAATTTATTTATTTCAGAGAAGGTTTCACTTATTTATTCCTTTTCATCTCCCCCTCCCCTCCCCCATATATCTCATACGCGAGCCTACGAGAAAAACAGTGGCATTGCAGAGTGAATCGCGTAACTTTTAAACGGCAGTTCAGGGATTAATAATAAACCATGCAAATTATCAAGAAAAGTGTTCATTTTTAACACGTTTTTATAAGTTTCACTTGCATGTAACGGAATCTTAGAACTCGATTTTTACCTACTCAAAAAGATCAGATTCATTCGAAATTTCGCACACTTGTCAAGGACCGATGACAATACAATAATTTCATAATTTTGTTCCATTGTCCTTTTCAGGATCATCAGGAATAAGGATAATCAGATTTGGCGACAAATCCATAAGCCATTTCCAGATTTGGCGACTTATTGCATATATCATTTTTAAATTTGGCGACTAGTTCCATATGCCATTTTCAGACATGGCGACTAATTTCATACATCATTTCAGGATTTGGCGACTAATTTCAGATTTATCGACTAAAAGAATAAGGTGTAACCTAAAGCGAGTGTTTTGAATTTAAAGCTAATTATATGCAAGTATAAAATACACTTGCGGTTAAAAGAAATAAAACAAAAAAAGTGTTCTGTATCTGACATAGTGGAGGGTGGGTGTGTTAGCAATTTCTGACCATAATATAAACATTTTTCTGAAAATGAAAATAAAAAAAAGGCCCGTCCATGTGAAAAAACATAATTTGCGTTCTAACTGCTAAATATTTCTTATTTTTATAAAGCAATACGTTTAGAAATGATGATACGAATTAACATGAAAGGAACACGTTTAAAAGGTGAAAAAACGATTGACACTTAATATTACCATGTTTTTATTAACTCGCTTTCTTTAATGTCTGTCCGGGTGGAATTTTGTAATTGAGTTTAAACTGTGAGACTTTCCGAGGAGCTAGACTTGAAATTTGGACCATAGCTCGGAAGTGGATGACAATGCATGAAAATGTGAAAAAAGAAAACAAAATAAAAAAAGGAGGAATTTTATAATTTTTAGTCCGTAAAAAAACATGGTATATTAAAAAAAATTTTAATTCGAACTTTTTCTTCTTTACACAATTTTATTTGTTTGACCTGTTCAAAAGAAACGAAATCTAATATAACGTTACGGGACTCATCCGAGGCCTCGTAAAAAGAGAGAATAAATACACTTCAGACCCGTCAATTAATATCCATTGAAGAGCAAGACTAACTCCAGCAGCCACATATATATATATATATATATAATTCCGGCTTCAAATATCAAACTCAAGGATAAATTCAGCAATGAATAAATGATAGTTTAAAAAACTAAAAAACAAGCTTTTACTGTAGTTCAAACTAAAAAATGGAAAATAAATTATAGTTTGAAAAAAACTAAAAACACGCTTTTATACTGAATCGAACTAAAAAGTAAAAAAATAATTCTTAATAAATAATAAAATGATTAACTAGAAAATGAATGTCATTGGGGTGAAAGCGTGGGGTGTTCTATAAATATATCAATTGTTATAATTTATAACTTCTATTCCGAAAAGATGAATTAGTGTAAAAATGTAGTACAAAGCACCCCACGCTTTTATCACAATGACATTCATTTTCTCGTTAATCATTTTATTCTTTATTAAGAATTATTTTTTTACTTTTTAGTTCGATTCAGTATAAAAGCGTGTTTTTTAGTTTTTTTCAAACTATAATTTTTATATATAATTTTATATGTGTTAATTCCATGGGGTCACTGGGGTAACTATTAAACTAGTTTTTAACTTAATATTGTTAAATTAATTAACAAACAGATTGTGCTGTACTGATATATTTATAAGTAAATTATATCAGTGCAAATATGTATTTTATATTTTGTTACGTCAGAATGTATTTTGTTTGTTTACTTTCAGTAAATTAATAATTTCTTCATATAATCTTTTGTTTTGGACTTTTCTGTCCCCTCGTCGGGTTATCGCGCCCTCTTAGGGGGCACGCCCGCAGTTTGAGAAACGTTGGCCTCAGGTTATGGTTGCCGAGAGGTAATGTTCGTATCCATATATCCCAGTTCCGTAACGGGGAATATTAGGGCCCCCCTGCAAAGTCAGGTTTTGAGCCCCCAGTTGGATCTCACAAAGGATTGCAACTTGGTGTCAGTTAGGCTTTGTGCCCCCCTGGAACCCTGGGCCCCAACAATGAGGGGGTGGGTTGGGGTGTATGTTACGCCACTGATCTATCCGTTCGTATCGGTGTAGAGAAAGGCTTGTGCTTTTAAATATGTCTATTCTCCAAGTCCTTGAATTGGGATGGTATGGAAGCTTGGAAAGTGGAGGGTCAGCTCAGATGTCATCCTCGTCATTAGACTTTTGTTTGAATATATGAATTTCATAGCCATTTGCCTTCTTGTAGCTTCGAAATCTACCACTTATAAGGATTAATTAATCAACAGCATTATGTGGAGAAAATTAAAGGGAGATTATATGGAAATAATATAGAGGAAGTTAATAATAGGAGAAAATAATTTTCTCTTCTCTTTATTATTTCATTGTGGCGATATCTAAATAAGTCAGTAACAGCCTCCGAATAGGAGTGATCACTTTTGTCTCGTGGTATGTTACGTTCTTACGAATCCATACGTCGTGGGTTCAGATCTCCGACCTTGGCGACCCTGGCTGAAAAGAAAAACGCAAACCTTCTGATGTGTCGTGGTGTCATCTACCTGCAAAAAAGAGCAATCAAAAGTCGTCAGACTCACTTGAAACAGCAAGCAAAGTCGCGCGTCAGACTCACTTGACTCAACAGTTACAACTCGCACGCTCACCATAACAATAAATATCTCATTCGTTCACCTATCCTCCGACTCACTGATGGGAAGTACTGTGGTGGTATCTAAATAAGCCAGTAACAGCCTCCAGACAGGAGTGATCACTTTTTTCTAGTGGTATGTTTCTAGTGTTTTCGGAACCATGGGTACCGGGTTCTAATCCTCGAACATTTATAATTGTTGAGAAAAGGGTATACATTTTACAGATAAGTACTTAGTCGTACAGCTTTGCTATTTTATTATGTTGACATCGCGTTGTTCAATGTTTCTGGGTCTATCCCTAAAAAAAGTATTTAGGGCATTAATCTTTGTTTTAAGGAGAGCCTAGGGAAGCATAAATAATTTATTTTCATAAATAATTCACTAGTAATACTCTTTTGCTTTCAGGAATTTTACATATTGTGAATTTTAATTGAATTGTAATTCATTCTAACTGAATAAGTATATATGTTGAAACGCCCTCTTCAGGAACTATCTTAAAACAATTCACCTAACATCTGACTTTAGTAAGCAACTAATATCAGCTGATCGTTTTATCTATCAATCAATATGGATGGTTTTGATATTTTTAGGAATTCTCTCACACGAAATTGTAATATTAGTTGTTAAATTTTCTATAATTATAATATATACATGCAATTTTCGGTGTGTTCTTTAGATTTCTGGAAGATGTAAATGCATTTTGTAATCTAACGTGTCATGCACTTTTTTCCCAAATAAAAAAAAAGTATAATCTTGGATGATTTATAAGTTATTATACATCGTGGGATAGCATTATCTGTCACATATACAATTTAATCTTCTCCGGGGGAAAAAAAATGACAACTGCACAGCGAAATGTTCCAAAATCTCCACTGCATTCTTGTAATAGTTTATCTTTGGTCATGAGAGATTTTCGTGCAACCTATTTTGTTTGTTTACATTCCATCTGATCCTCCAACATGTTTCCTAAGTAAAAAGGAGCTTATCATGTAGTTGTAGGGCAATCCTACCGCTAAGGTAAGTCATTAAAATAAGAAAAAATAGCCCATTTTTTTCGTGATTAGTCTCAATTGAAAGTATTTCGTTAATTTTATATCTCAAAATGCGAAGACGGCTACTTGGTTCTGATTTACGTAATTACGATGTTTCTTATGTAGAAACAAATATGTTCGTGTACAAAGATATCAAATAATTTTTTCTTTGTTTGAACATCCAGAAATAAGACATAGATAATGTTTCAGTTCTTACGAAACAGTTTATATAGCCAAAAAAAAATTTTTATAATTTTGAAAGAGTACATTATTTTGAGATATTCAAAGAAATATATCCAGGAACAGTTACTTTTATAAAACGAACTTATGAACATTTTTCAAAAATTCGCGTGCATTTCTTTTTGACATTGTTATATATTTTATTGACATATAATGACCATGTATGAAAAAATTTTATTTTAGCAAAGTTTTAAACCGGTGCCAATGTAATCGTCGTTGTCATTTATTACGCAAAAAAATGACTCACTGCAGTAAAATAATACCTGTCACTATTAAACATGAAGCACAATTTAATGACATCCTATGTCAAAAAAATGCGATTTAAAACATCTTAAAAGGAAATTAATTCAAAAATTGTAATTGTATCTTAGTTGAATCGTATTTTTTTTTTAATTTCCTTTACCATTATTTGATGCAAAAAAATTATATTAACTTAATTTTAATCTTTGAAAAAAATTAATTATTTTCTTTAAGATTAAATTAAACAATGTCAAATATTTTTATAAAATCCTGTACTTTTTTTTATATGACAGCTCTTTTTTTATATAAACATTTATAGAAATTCAAAACTTTTAAAAATGTAATATTTTGCTGTTGCTATTATTGTAATGTAAATATAAAGCAATCCAAAAATTAATAAAGCTCAATCTATTTGTAGCTTGACCAATATTTATATTATCAACAGCTAAACATATTTCATTTTAACTGAGTAGCTGTAAAATTAGCTCTATCTTTTTACAACAGAAAGCTAGTTTTTTAAATACATTATATGTAACTTTACATATTCAATAATATGAACAACTTTATTTTTTGAATAGGTATGTAAGGTGAAAATTAAAAATGTTGGTAACCTCTTTATGTTTAAAATAACCATTGGATATTTTTGCATTTATTAAAAATTAAGATATCACAAGAAAAAATACTTAATAACTTAATGATAAGAAATTTTGGTAGGCTACCTCTTTCATGTTGAAAACATTAAATTTTTCTTGAGGAAATTTTGGTTATTATTTCAAAGCTGCACATTTGAATATAAAAGGGGATCATTTTATTTTTAAAAAAATGGTACTTGCATAGTATCACAACAATGCCAATGCTTAAGATTACTCACCAAGTTGACAACCCTGATTTCACATGTGTCGTGCACGCTGATTTGGCAACCACGTGCTTCATTTCATATAATGTCACCAATACATAAATACCTAAACAATATAGGTTATAAAGAAAAAGTTGAATTTTAACAAATTCTTCTGGTTGTTAACTTCTAGTTATTAGAAAACATTCAATATCTAAATAAGAATAACTTTTGTTTTGTATATTTATCATTTTCATGTATAATTATTATTCTGTCTCTACATTTAATTGTATACTGATAGCTGATATTATCAATATGTGTCTTGAATTTTTTTTGTGAATTTTATTTTTATTAGATTTATGCATTAATGAGTCTTTTTGTTTTCATATATCATTTTTAAAATAATACAAGATTTTTTTAATTCCATCTTTTTTTTTTCAAAAATTACTTGTTTTTTTTATTATTTATTTTATTTGGTCATTTTAAATATAAAATTTAGCTCTTTTCAATATAGATTAAAAAGTCATTTTTCATATATTTTTTCATTATCTTTATGTGTTTTATGATAAACCAAAAATGTTTAGTATATTTTATTTAATATTGTGGTGAATTATGAAGAATGGATTTCCTGTGCTATACCTTTTGCATTCTAGTAAAAAGGTTGACTAACATGTATTTGGTCAATGGGAGAAAGACCAATTGCAACACAAAACTTGTGAAAACATTATGACATCAAACCAGAGCCTGCGCCATTTCTTATAATTGGTGTTTTTTCCATTTCCAATGTTTGGGGGTATCCAAACTCTGGGGGTATCCAGAGTTTAACAGCCAAAGTTATTATTTGGGTTACAGCCAGTGGTTATAATCGTGGATTTGTTATTGGAGTTTCTCTCAAGTTTTAGGTTTGAATCCTGGTGTCATTAAAAATCCTTAATGGTGAGCTAATGCTTATTAAATGTGTTGAGTCTCAAAGTTTTCTCATTGACCTGGTGTGTAAGCTTGGAAAGTGGACTGCCTATTCAGATATTATTTGTCGCTTGATTGTGTTTCAAATTTATGAATCACAATCATAAATCTTCAGTCAATAGTCTGCTTGTTTGCCTCAAAGTTTAACATAAGTAGAACAACCATTCAGCTTTAGCCAATTGACACAGAGTATTATGCTCCATATATTAACTTAATGGACTGAAAACAGAAGATGAATATTCTTTCAGAGCCTTTATCTATTTTTGCTTTTGGTCAGCTTTTTACATACTTTGTGTCAAATTTCTGACAGAGGAGTTCAAAAGGGAGCTATTTTTATATTATCTTACATTCATAGTTAAAGGTTGGTAAATAAAGATAAAATCAGCTTCACTTAGATGAGAAAAAGAAATGACTTAATCACACAATCAATTTATTCCAGTTTAATGAAGCACCATTTTACAATAGTCAAGAATGATCTCCTAAATGAGAAGGCGATTGCTTCATGATAATTCTATTGATACTGGAGGGTTTCATTTGATAAAGATAACTCAGAACTACAGTTGTTTGCACAGAGAGCAAAATCAGCTTTTAATTAGAATCTGTCTGTTCTACTTGCTAGAAATTCTAACCTTGAAACTAAATAAAAATTTTACCTACTGTTCTTTAAACTCATGCCTACTCTCCCTCTCTGTACTTTTTTGGTAATAGATAAAACAAATTTTCAAAAAGGAAAAAGACATTAAAAAGTACAAAACTCTAATAAATGTTGAAAAAGAAGTAGATCACAGTTATATACATCAGGGATGCACAACCTATGGCCCGCGGGCCAATTTTGGCCCGCGAATGTCTATTATAAAAGAAGAAATGTCTATTGTAAAGGAAAAAATCGCATACAAAAATAGTATTACAGCAAATAATTGTTTTACAGTTGCTCATTAAGTATTTTTTTTTTCAATTTATTACGCGGCTTTTCAATATCTTTCCTTCATGGCTATCTGCGAGTACGAGTTTTCGTATAGGAGAAGCTCGCAGACGTGATCACCGGAAGCCATTATTTCTTCCATCGCATGGTCTGGATGCAGAAAAGGTCGAAGAACAAATGTGTATTCATGCACGCGTGCCAGAACAGTCTCTATTCGAAATTATGCTGAGCCAATCAAAAGTACCTATCGAACTCACGTTTTTCTTCATGGTGAGCGCTATCAGTAATAATTTTAACTTCTATTTAGCTGCAGCGATCATTCTTTTAAACAACCCCATGGTTTTGCTAGTAGATCGGGAATGTTGAAATCACTGTCACACAGAACGGATCTGATATTCTTTTTTGTTTTCGCATTTTTAGTCTAGTATCATTTATTTATAAAGCCATATAAAATATTTTAAATAATGAGAGAAAAAAAAGGAGATTTTCAAAATCGGAAATTTCAAGAGGCATGGACAGATAAATACTTTTTTATCTATTACAATGATACTGTCACATGCTTAATATGTAGTTGCAAGATTCCTGTGGCAAAAGAGTATAATTAAAGCGGCATTATGAAACAAAGCATAAACATTTTGCATCGATGAAAGGATATGAACTATCGCAAAAAATCGAACAACTCAAAAAAACTTTTAGTAGTCAAGCAATTTTTTTTCAAAAAAGTACTGAAAACTTTTAAATTCATATGGGGAAGTGAGCTTAAGTGTCACTGAAATTATCGCTAAAGAAGGTCGGCCATTCACAGATCGTGATTTTGATAAAAAGTGTTTGTTAATTGCATATGAAAAACTTTGTCCTGAAGCAAAAAGGAAATTCAAAAATATAAGTTTAAATAGAATGACTATTCAAATAAGAATTCAACAGTTGAATAAGCACATTGAAAATCAAGTAAAATCAGCCGCTTCAAACTTTGTATATTTTTCTTTAGCTGTTGATGAATCTACAGATCGAACATCAGTTAGCCAATTGCTTTTGTTTGTTCATGGAATTGATAAAAAAATTTGTGCTACGGAGAAACTACTTGTAATGTTTCCCATGAAAGGGCAAACAACTGGAAGTGAACTTCTTTTCAGTTTGATACATTTGTGCGATGCAGCTTAATTAAGCATGAACCATTGTGAAAGCATTACCACAGATGGAGCAAAATCAATGATTGGCACGAAAATTGAAATGGTTTCGCTGCTAATTGTGGTGTAGAACTGTTGCAGGTTTATTGCACAATTCATCATGAGAATTTATGTGGTAAAAATTAGGATTTGCAACCTTAATGCAGTGTATATCTGAAGCAGTTAACTTTATTCGTAGTAATGCCCTCAAACATAGTCAATTTACCGAATTTTTAAAAGATTTTAATGATGTACCTTCTGATATTCTTTATTGCACAGAAGTTAAATGGCTCAACCGAGGAGTTGCCCTTAAGCGTTTGATGGAACTATTTGGTGAAATTGTTACATTTCTGTGGTAAAAATACTAGAAGGTTAAAAGAAGTAAGTTTCCAGTATGATTTGGCCTTTTCTTGCAGACATAGCAGGCCATTTGAATGACTTGAACACAAAGCTACAAGGAAAGAATCAATTCATTTTTCAGTTGATAAATAACGTAAAGGCATTTAAACAAAAATTATGTTTATTTCAAAACCAGCTGAAAACGAAAACTTTTGCACACTTTCTCTACGGCGAAAAAATGCATGAAACATTTCCACACATGAAGATGCAGTATGAGGAACAAATTCAAATCTTACGCAACGCATTTGCTGATCAATTTTTAGATTTAAAAAGTGCCAAATGAAAATTGATGTTTTTTCTTCTCCATTTTCTGTTGATTTAAATCTAGTGGATGAGAGTATGCAGTTAGCCTTAATTGATTTACAGAATTCTGATGTTATCAAAAATCAATTCAAAGAAAAATCGATATTAAAATTTTATAAAAACTTATCCGAGGATTTTTTGTACTTAAAGCAAAATGCAGCTGCATGCCCCACTTTCTTTGGCAGCACTTACATTTGTGAGCACTTTTTCTCACTAACGAATTTAAACAAATCAAAAATAAGAAATAGAATAGCAGATGAGAACCTTTCTTCTGTTCTACGTATTGCCACAACAATCTTAAGCATGACGAAAAATCAATAACTTCAAATATTCAGTTCCAGCCATCTCATTAAATCTTACAAATTTTAAGTACTAATTTTTTTCAAAATTTAAATTGTGTTATCTATATAATTAGCAAAACTTTTCCTTTGTTATATTGTCACATAGAAAGGAACAAGGCGATGTTACCCAATACAAGATTTATTTTGTCGTAGCGTTTTACACGGGCAGCACCACAACTGAAGACCTTTCTAGCTGCAGTACTTTTATAAACCTGGTGGAGAGTTCTAGAATAACTACCAGGGGAAAGATTAACATAAATTCAATTTATATAATTTGCAAATGTCCATTATAATAAATAACGAAATTCATGATTAAATTTAACAAACAAGTATCTGGGAGGCTCGAACCCGAGCCACCTGCATGGTAGAGCAGTGCTCTAACCGTTCGGCCACTCAGAGCTTATCAGTTTGTGATAATATAATTTCAAGTTTGCCACCTTTTTAGCAGGATTTTTTTTTTTGAGCCAAAGTATTTTAATCTTTCCGAAAGTATTTGTGTTTCATTCATTTATCAACTGCATAATGTGTACCTGAGTAAGTAATAATTGTGATAAATGCATAAACATTGTCAAAAAACAGTGTTTTCACGGTTGTAACATATTTGCCATCGCGTAATACTTTGGCCCTCGATATGATTCTATTAAATTTTTTGGGCCCCTCATCCTAAAAAGGTTGTGCATCTCTGATATACATGAAATAAAATTTAAAGAACCATATATATCCAAAATAGTTTGTGAAAACTCTGTTTCAAAATTTGACTCCCCAATAACTCACACAGGGCTGACTGAAGTAAAACTTGGAATCATCTATTGTACCCAGTGGCATAACGGAGAATATTAGAGCCCCCTTGAAGAGTCAGGTTTCATGCCCCAAGCCATACTTGACATCAGTCAGGCTTTGGGTCCCCTATAATCCTGCCACTGATTGTACCATAGTGTGGCCACCCTTGCTGTAATTCTTGTCCAGAATGAATACTGTACTATGTTTGTTTTATTGTTAGATAGTAGCAAATTTATCTGTATGAGATAAGTTGAAAATTTTCTATTATGAATTTTAATTTTTTTAGAGACTCTTGATTAGTGTGTATGAATATATATCATTTCAATAAATACTGGAAATGTATTTTTTTTCCTTGTTCAAGTAACAAGACTACATTTTCTGATTATGTGTGTTTTTTTTTCTTTGGATAATTTATTTCATATTTTTTAGATTGTACAGAAGCATGTGAAATCTGATGCTGTTTCAACATGTCCCAAAAATATAAAAGTTTTTCTAGAAGTAGCGAGCGTTCTTTAGATTCTGGCGTAGGTTTACCACCAGGGGTGAAAAGAATGGGTTATTTACGGAAACTTAAGGTAGAAAATATTATCATACATTTTATAATATGATCTTATAACAATATAATCCTTTCTGTATCGTGTATTTAAAATCATTTTATAAAATCTTTTCCTAACACAGAAAATGAAAAGAAGATTTTTCGTTCTTCACATGGAATCAAATTATGGAGTTGCAAGATTAGAATATTACAGTTCAGAAAAGAAGTGGAAATTCGGCTGTGAACCTAGAAGAACTATAGAGTTGAAATCCTGTTTGAATATAGGTCGGAAACTTCATTCAAAGCATAAAAATGCCATTGCAATATACACACAGGATGATTGTTTTTCAATTGTTACAGAAAGTCCAGAAGAATTGGAACTATGGTTGAATGATTTAATAGAAGTTCAAAGAACATATATGGAAGTGGATGAGAATGCAAGAGGTCGTCCTGTTTATGGTAAAAATTTTCTTCTTGGGAACTTTTTTATAACTTTTATTTTTATGTTAATTGTTATGTCATGTATAAAATAATACTTGTAATAATATTTATATAATTTAAAATTAAATATTTGATTTTAAAATTATGCAATACTTTTTCAAGAAAATTGCAGTTCAACCACCTTCCATCTAGCTTCACAATCATATTTAAAATTATAGTATATTTAATGCAAAATATTTTAACAATTACTCTTAATTCTGTCATAAAGATAATATGTATATATTACTTATTCAATTAAAGAGTTCTAGAGTATGTATTATTTTAAGTTTGTATCATGAGGTTAACCAATAAATTTAACTCTTCATTAATTAATATATAAATGTAGGGATGCATATTATTTATACAGATGGTTTTTTTAGTGGTATCTTGGGGGGGGGGGGTTGTGATGTCCACAGATTATTAATTAAATGCAAAAAAGGCTGATTAATTCAAAATTACTATTTAATTACTTTCAAAGACATTTAAAATACTTACAAATACAGTAGAATGCTATATAACATTTTAGGGGTTATTTAATTAACATTACAAAGAGACCACACCCAGAACCCTTCCTGGGAGGTCTCGATCACACTGACCAAACTATTTCGTCCCTTCTTGCTTCTTCCTCCCTTGCTCTCTAATCTGTTCCTTTACAAAAAAACAAAACTCACGTATACGAGGGGGCATACATATGTTGGCTTGTATCGCCATCTGTTAAAGACGATGTAACCCGTTGACTGGGATATATTTTATTCCTTATCATTTAAAATCCTTCATAAATATTTTGTAATACAATGGATGGAAATTTTTAAAAAAGGTTAAAATGTAGAATAGGTAGCACCTTTACGAAGCCAATTTTTTGGTGAGTAGAATTAGTCACCAAATATTAGTATAGGTGTTCCAAGAGTAATGAAACAAAGCTGAAGTTATGAAGTGCCGAATTCATTCTGGTATCTAGATAAACATCATCAAATCCAAGGGGCTGCCTACTCTACACTTTAGTCCAAAAAAAAATTCTTAAGGTATTATTTGTGATATAAATTAATTTCTTAAAGTAGTTCTGTAGATATAGTTGTATTTAAATTTAAATAGATGTCTCTCATAATTATTTAAAGATGTTAACATTTGTACTTCAATTTGTTATACAGTATTATTTCCAGTGTGTAGCATCGAATAAATCGATATAGTGTTAGCTGACTGCGACAGCCTTGACCGGTAACAGGCTGTAGTGCTTGGAAAGAAAAAGGAGAATTTTTTAGCAGTTAGTGATAACAGAAAAATAATTGTATGCTTTAGTTATATGCAATTTTTTTCAAGGTACTGATTATGTACATTTTTTTTTGTCACAGTTGTTTTAAATACCACTTTTTTATGACAGTGCAGAATATTAAGAGTGCTCAGTTTATCACTTGTTTTAAAATGAAAACTTAAACAAAAGTCTTTTTAATGGTTTACTCATCATTACATACCTGTTGAAAATTTGAGCTTGTTTGCATCCATTCAGATGTCAGATTATTTTTATGTAATCAAAACATTAAAATAATTTTAATAAGATTTTATACATTTAAATATATTTTTTTTAAAAATAATGTCAGGATTAAAAAACTTGGTGACTTTCTAGTTTGTTAAATTTTTCTAATGATAAAAAACTTTTCTTTTATTAGTGAATAATAATAATAAAAGTTCAGCATAATTTTAATTAATAATTATTTATTTTTTAGAGCATTTATGGCAAGTTGTGATTGATAGGCATGATTTGGAATATGATAGACTGTTAGTTGGTCATTATAGAGTAGCATTATCTTCAAGATCCTTGTTTTTAATAAAAATGAATCCATTAAATGACAATGATTATTTTGAATTTCCGGTAAGTTTAATATACAAATCATTTTGTTATGTTTCATTTTAAATTGCACTTAAAAAAATTTCGAAGAAACTGTGTAAATGAGATTAAATTTAAAATATATGTTATCGTTATTTTAAAGAAATGTTACATTAATAAAATCAGTCTAAAGAATTTCAATTTAATGAAAAATTATTAGTTCTTAAAAGTTAATTTAATTTTATACTACAAATTACTGAAAAGATTATAATTTTAAAAAATCATGACTGAATATTACTTAAACTTAGCTTGAATGTATTCACTTCTTAAAAATTTTATCAGATAGTTTGTACTTTTTTCTCTTTTTGTATTATTAAATTTTAATTTTAACTTATTACTTAGGAGTTAAGTTGTTAAAAGGGCTTACAATTTCATTTTTATTTCACTAGTTTTTCTTTTGCTACTTGTTAATTTTTCAACATTTTTATGAGTTTTTTTTATTTATATTTTACCAGTTAATGAGCATTCGCAGATGTGGCCATTCTAAAGACCATTTTTTTATTGAATTGGGTCGTTCTTCTGTCATTGGAGCAGGTGAAATTTATATGGCAACTGAAGGCACCATCGTAGCTCAGAATATGCATGAAACTGTTTTGAGGTATGCATTTCAAATAACTGTTTTTACGTTTAACAAATGGAGAATGTAGTATTGAAATATTTTGATTTCAGTACTTGTGTATTATCTCAATCATGTTGACAGAGTTCGATTACTTTTTCTTTGATGGAAAAAAAATTTATTATTCGCATTGTAAAGAGTTACTTATTACATATTTGTACAACTATATTCTAAATTTTAAACAGAGCTCTAGTATAGTTTTAAAGTGACAAATTTAATATAAAAGCTTTAAAACAACTACTTCATATAGCTTCTTGATTTTGATGCCAGATAAATTCAGTTAAATGTAGTCCTAGATTGCATCAGGCTGTTCTATGCTTTATTTCTTCATTTTACTGATCCTGCCTTATTTCAGTATGTGGATTTTCAAAGTTTAGTAAGTAATTGATAGTTCCTTATTTAAAGTCAAGGAAGAGCTGACAGTTTTTATGTATAAAGGAAGAGCTTTTTCAAACTCTTCCTTTTTTTATATTCAGACCAGTTGTCAAAATAAACTGCACTCATTGGGAATGTAACAAAGAACAATTCCTTCCCTGCATATTCTACCAGCTAGATATATATATACACTGGTGTGCAAAAATTAAGGATCAGACGGTTTTTTCAATATAACTCTGTACAAAAGCATTCCAAATCAACACATTTAATACCGTAAGATCCCCAATACGTAAGGACATGAGTAATGTAAGCAACACTTACTAAAAGAGAAATCAGAGGGATAAAAAGAAGCTTTATTGAAAAAGTAGCATGGAGCGCAATGCGACTGAAGGCCGAAACATCCCTGTGATGGGTGTCCAGCAAGAAATATCCGGTCTTTAGTAGGGAATATGATCTCCCCTGACTGCTAGGCAGGTTTCACAGCGTCTGCCCATGCTGAGAATGAGGGTGTCAATGAGTTGTTGAGGCATTGCTGCCCATTCGTCTTGCAGCGCCAATCAAAGCTCCGGAATCGTTACTGGTGGTAAGGTACGCGCTGCCAAGCGTCTGCCTAGAAAATCCCATACATGCTCGATGGGATTGAGATCCGGAGATCGTGCCGGCCAATCCATACGTTCAATATCCTCACTCTCTAAGAGCTGTTCGGCAGCTACTGTGCGATGACATGGTGCATTGTCGTCCATGAAAAGGAACTGCTGACCCATAGCGCCTCTAAAAAGACGCACATATGGAAGAAGAATCTCGTTACAATAACGGGTCCCGTTGACTGAACCTGCGTCGAAGATGTGAAGGTCTGTACGACTACCAAGCATGATGCCTCCCCAAACGAGAACACCGCCACCTCCATACCTGTCCCTTTCAATGATGTTCGAGGGATGATTGCGGCTTCCCCGCTCTCTCCAGATGAGTATGCGATGAGAATCGCTACTCAGACTGAATCTGCTCTCATCTGTAAAGAGTACTCGTCCCCATTCATTGTCTCTCCAATTCCGGTGTTCCCGGCACCACAGAGAACGCCTTCTCCGATGGGCAGGCGTTAGAGGTACACACCGTACAGGGCGTCGTGCAAACAGACCACCACCGTGCAGTCTTCTGGCCACGGTAAAACGCGATATCGGTCGTCCAGTCGCCTGTGTCGTGTGTCTAGCGATTTCTCCCGCTGTCTGCCGCCTGTTTCTTCTGGCCTGTAAGGCAATATACCGGTCATCTGCGGGTGTGGTTCCTCGTGGACGACCACTACTGAACCCCCGGATAGCTGTTCCTGTAGTTTGAAATTGTCTCCAAAGTCGTGAAACGATGCTGTGAGCAATTCCGAACTCTGCAGTCACACTGCGACCTTCCTCCAACTTCCCAATGATTCGACCTCGGGTAAAAGCATCCAGATGTCGTCTAACAGATTGATTATTCGCCATTTCTCGCTGAGGCAGCAATTCGGTGTGATTTTAACTGCTATACGGTGTGCAATCTCTTTGCCAGAAATACTAATCTTACACCGACAACATGCTTTACTACTCAGACACTCCCCCATTACGTCTACCTGCATATCTGCGCATGTGCTACCGTACATCACCTCACTTAATCTCCTGATTGGTCTTTCTGTCCGCTCTGCCTCTTCGTTCAGCTGATATGCTAATTTTTAGACTTCGTCCTTAATTTTTGCACACCAGTGTATATGTGGGGGGGGGGACGGCGTCTAGGGGAAGGTTCGATTTTAATGTTAAAATCAGCACTCAGAGTTATAATAACCTAATTTATTAAAAACACAACTAAAACATTTACTATCTACAAGGGGCTTTAAATAATTCGAGATAGCACCATACCAATTCCGAAAACACGTCCTCTTTCTCAAACAACGGAGAGACTGATTTCCTCTGACCTGCCTTCGTTCTAGCTTTGGTGCAACTCCCAGTTTCTTTTCTGCCACCTCATAAATACATGATCTCACCGTATCGCGCAGCTAAAACTCACGTGGTTTCTATTAGTTCTCTTACAATAAAAATCAAAAGAAATAAAAGAAAACTTGCACTCCTTTCCTACAAGTTCGGCCATCCTGGGAATCACTGACCTCAGTGATTTTACATACCATACAATAAAATATAGGCCTCTGCAAAATTAATATTAATCGGAGATAAAAATTCCAAGATAGACATTCAAATTTGAAAATAAGGATACAACTCTCAAAAAGGAAATATTAATAGCAAAGAAAACAAAACACATTAATACACATAATGTTTTTTTAAAAAGAATAGGAAACGCTTTTTTATAAAAATACATCATCATGGTGAGTAAAATTTCATTAAATCAGCAGATGAATGTGTTATCTTAGGTCCCTCATGATCACCCACTTTCTCTAAATCATATCTATATCTAGGTTTTACTTTAACTATTCTATATGGTCCCAAAAACCCAGGCCTTAATTTCAAACCTGTCCCAAATTGTGTTCTCTGAATGACCACCAAGTCACCCATCTGGTAGTTAGGGGCCGTCCTGTGCTTCCTGTCATAGGTTCTTTTATTCTCTGCCTGTATCTTCTGAATATTTTTCTTTGCGTCTTGTCGTAATTGGTTCCTCTGTTCTCGAAATTCCTCCATCATTTCGTCCATCAGTAACTCCCTCAGGCGAAGGTCTTCCTTGTTTCTCATGGTGACGCCAATTAATAATTCAAATGGAGACCACTTAGTACTACGATTAAATGTACTATTTAAAATTCTTTGAAGTGGGTCTACGAACTTGAACCACTTGGTAGACTCCGCAATTGACAGCTTGGTCAAAACGGGAATAATAGTTCGGTGTATTCTCTCGACTTGGCCATTCCCTCTGGGTACTCCGGTGGCGATTTGCAAATGTTGAATGTTTTCATTAGTACAATAATCTCCAAAGCTCCAGAAGTAAAAGCAGAGCCTCTGTCTGTTATTATTCTCTTGGGATTACCAAAAGTCTTTTGTTGCAATTTTAATTTATCCAAAGCATCTTCTGCGGAAGTAGATCTAACGGGATAAAGCCAGGTAAATTTTGTAAGAGCATCCACTATTGTGAGAATATGCTGATATTTTTTGTTAGTAGAAGGCAAAGGTCCGATAAAATCGACGTGATAAGTACTTAAAGGCACATCCTCTTTAGGAATGGGGTTGAGGAATCCATCCTTTTTTCCACTCTTTTTGTTGGTCAAAATACATGGCACACAGTTAACAATTACATTCTGCACCTGCTTGCTCAAATTGGGAATGAAAAATTCTTGTTTGACAACTCCTTCAGTCTTGGCAACGGAGAAATGTCCCTTCTCATGTGCTAACTTAATTATCTCAGTTTGCATATCTCTTGGTACAACTATCAATTCACGACCTTCAACATATTTGTAAAGTATTTCGTTTTTATCGAAAAAGTCTGAATTGCTGTTTGTTTCAATCAGTGACCTTAGACTCTGAGTGTATTCATCCTCTTGTTGTGCCCTTTTTAATCTTGCGGTTAGAGTATCGTTAGTAATTATTGCGACTGGATATCTGCTAAGGGCATCCACATGTTGCATTCTCTGGCCGAAACGATGCACAATTTCATAATCAAACTCTTCCAGTAATAATGCCCATCGCGCTATACGAGTAACCAAATCCTTTTTGTCCATAGTCTTTTGAAACGCTAAGCAATCTGTTATGACTTTGAAATGATTTCACATAAGGTAGGTACGAAATTTCTTTAAGGCGTTGACAACAGCAAGAACTTCAAGTTCATAGCTGCTATATTTCTCCTCTGCCGGAGTAGTTTTCTTAGACATATATTGAACAGAATGCAATTTTCCATCTTCTGCCTCTTGGAGTAAGACGGCTCCGTAGCCTTGTTGACTTGTGTCCGTGTGCAATTCGGTTGTTTTTCCCTGCTGGAAAATGCTTAATACTGGACTTTCAGTCAACAATTGCCTGAGCTTTTCAAATGCTTCTATTTGAGGTCGTTCAAAGACAAATCGATTGTCGTTTCTAATTAGATCACTCAAAGGTTTCGCTATTTTAGAGTATGACGGAATAAATTTTCGAAAATAGCCAGTGAGTCCTAAAAAGCTTTGGACTTGTTTGGCAGTCGTTGGTGCAGGGAACTTCTTGACAGCTATCGTTTTTGCAACTGAAGGGCGCACCGTTCCATTTTCGACAACGTGACCCAAAAATTCCACCTTTCGTTTTAAAAACTGACATTTTTCAAACTTGATCTCCAACCCATATCTGGATGCGACCTCAAACACCTTCTTTAGTTTTTCCATACCTTCTTCCTCATCTTTAGCTGGAACGATCAAATCATCCAAATAAATTATTATGATGCCTTTTCGCATGAGTTCCCTAAAAATGCTGTACACATATCTTTGGAATACGCTTGGGCTTGTACTGAGACCAAAAGGTACCTTATTAAATTCGAACTGCCCGTCTGGTACAACAAAGG
Source organism: Trichonephila clavata (assembly GCA_019973975.1). Taxonomy (NCBI): domain Eukaryota; kingdom Metazoa; phylum Arthropoda; class Arachnida; order Araneae; family Nephilidae; genus Trichonephila; species Trichonephila clavata. The sequence continues at coordinate 7,071 of BMAO01037683.1, read as the reverse complement.
AGGTGAAATGCTTGCAATCCTCATTCACGTCGACATGAAAAAAAACATTTTTCAAGTCTAACGTGGAATACACTTTGGCGTCTTGCAGCCTATCCAATACGTCCTCTCTCAGTGGCAAGGGGAAGCGATCCTTGACTAGTTTTCGGTTCAGTTTCCTATAGTCAATGCATAGTCTGTCGGTACTGTCTTTCTTCTTGTCTAACACGATTGGACTGGCATATTCAGAAGAGCTTGGTCTCACGATTCCCTTATCCAACCATTCGTCTATCTGCTTGTTGACGGTCTGATTCTCCAGAAACGACAAATGGCGTGCTGTTTGGTAAACTGGTATGGTCATCCTTCAGGATAATTCTCATGAACACATTTGTCGTTTTGGTCTTCTTAGGTGTATAGCTGTTGATTAGCTCAGAGAGTTCCTTTCTTATTCGAGGATTGATAACATGTTTAACTTCGATTTCATCTTCAGTTCTTGCTTCATAAACCTGTGTATTCACAAACCACACCTTCTCTCCGTGTTTACGGAAATAAACACCTTTTTTTTTCAAAGCCAACAAAAGCTTGTTCCAAAATGTCTGATCCTATCACTGCCTGGAACTCCAAATGCAGCGCAGGCACGACATGCCATATTACGGAATATTTCTCTCCATCCAATTAGATTTCTCGTTGGAACGATCCTTTTGTTTTGACTTCGTACTTTCCTAATCCAGATAACACGACAATGTCCTTCGAGAGCTTCGATTGCTCGATGATTCCTTTGCTTACATCTTCACAAATGAGCGAAACTGAGCTTCCAGTGTCGATTAGAGCCTCAAAAGTCTTGTTTCCGATGGTTATTTTCCTGTTCTTAATTCTGCCTTGCTGAATTCGAGAACAGATCTGGACCGGAGAGCCTGAAGATTTATTGATTTTCGTACCCTTGTTGCGCTTTGTACAATCTACGGCATAGTGACCTGGTCCCCTGCTGTAGCTACATGTTACCTGTTTAACTCTTTTATCGTAAGTTCTCGTCGATTGAAAGCATTTTCTATCATTCCAATTATTTCCAAGGTGAAAACGTTCTTGCCTTTGAGAACAATTATTGTTATTGTTTGATCTTTTAGCAAATGAGTTTAACTGCTTTGGCCCTATAGTTCTTCGGACGTCCTCATAATCTTCAAATTTTTTCGCTAGCTCAATAGATCAGTTAATAGTAGACCATTCGTCCAAAAAGTGTTCCTGAAAATCATACGGCGCCCTCTTCTTCATTTGATCGGCTATGATTAATTCTCGTAATTGGTCGTAGGTGTTAACTTTTAAGCCCAAAGTCCATCCATCAAAATACGTCTGTAATTCGTGTTGAAAATCCTGCCATGTTTGTTCATCGGACTTTTGGTGAAGCAAAAATAACTGACAAAATTTTTCCGGAGATAATTTAAATATTTGTAAGAGCAAATCCTTTACATGATCGTAATCATTACACTTATCAGTTGGTTCTCTTGCGATCAGATGGGCAATTTCGACAAGTATTAAACTTATAAGTTTTTGAACCCAATATTTTTTCTGTAAGAAAGTTAGTTCTGCATGACGCTCAAACAAGGCAAGATTCAAACCAATATCTTCCTTCATATTAAACTTATGAAAAGTTTCGTGAATCAGTTTATTCGATGTTTGAACGTTTTCGCCGTTATTCGGCATACTGGCAGTCTGTTGCGCTTGTATTCGCAACTTCTCTAATTCGTACTCTCATCTTTTTCTCTCATCCTTTCGTATATCCTCTCTCTCCCTCTCAGCCCTTTCTCTCTCTTCTCTTTTTGTACGTTCCTCCACTATGCTATCAAGCATCTTTTTAACGTCGTCAGCAACGTAATCTGGGCTTTTTACGATCATCTCCTTTAACTTCAATTTTGTGATACCTGCATCGATAGTAAGATCCAAATCCTCTTTCTTTTTCACAAGTAAGAATGCCATTTTCATACTCAGAGTGGTGACCCAGAGAACAACTTAAATTTTTACCCAAGTTAAATGAGACAAAACTATTAAAATGACACGCAAAAAGTTTACTCACCTAAACAGAAACAAAAGATAATTTAAATAAGATGCAATTATCAATTATAAACAATTATAGACAAAAATGGACTTTTTAAAGAATTCCCGGAACCTAAATCCTTTTGCAAAACACAACAGTATTACAGTTAATATAAATTTTATTTTTATTTTGAAAAAACGCGTTCCTCTCATTTATCGAAAATAGATTACTAAGAAAAAACACGGAAAGTACTCAGTTATTAATCTGAGACTAAAATAACATCAAATATATATGTCTGCAATTAAACCAATAATAGTACCTAGTACTTTAAAATTCAGATTCACAGAACAGGAAATATACACACAAAATCATTTATTTAATTTTTGCCTATTACTCACACAATACCAAAAAAAAGGATACCAGCACAATTCAATGTAATTCTGAAGACACCTTACGTTGACCTCAATGACACAGGAAATCTTGTTTCGTGTTGATAACTCGCAATTCGATGCAGTTCCAAAGGTTCTCTCGTCAGTGTTGACCTCAATGATCAAGTTAATCCCGTTCAATTCATTCAGTATCTCGTTGAGTCGCTGGGCTTCCAATTTTGGTTGACTGCAGCTGACGTGGAAATTCGCCAAGATTCTGTGTTTCTAACCAAGTCAATGGACCCCTTCCTCCTGTTGACTGTTCTTGCTGAAGTATTTCCGTATCACTCGCAGAATCTCCATATCCAGCTGAAGGCTTCGCCGGGTCTCTATTCGATGCAAGGCAAGGTCTATGTACCACTCAGGAAATTAAAAATCGATGAGGAGGTAAAACTTTTAAAAAATGCTCTTAGATAAAACTTTGAATAGTTTAAATTCTCGGTTGAACCCCCAATTTGTGGGACGGCGTCTAGGGGAAGGTTCGATTTTAATGTTAAAATCAGCACGCAGAGTTAAAATAACCTAATGTATTAAAAACTCAACTAAAACATTTACTATCTACAAGGGGTTTTAAATAATTCGAGATAGCACCATACCAATTCCGAAAACACATCCTCTTTCTCAAACAACGGAGAGACCGATTTCCTCTGACCTGCCTTCGTTCTAGCTTTGGTGCAACTCCCAGTTTCTTTTCTGCCACCTCATAAATACATGATCTCACCGTATCGCGCAGCTAAAACTCGCGTGGTTTCTATTAGTGTGCCATCTCTTACAATAAAAATCAAAAGAAAATAAAGAAAACTTGCACTCCTTTCCTACATATATATATATCTTATATTAACTGCTATAATTTTTTTAAAATTTAATACAAAATGACAGGCTAAGTTTGAGCTTTATTTAAGCTGTCTTTTCTTGTTTTGATGTATAACTAGTTGTAATTATATATACTATGGTACAATTCCTATTCATTTAAATTTAATGTTGAATTTTATTAAATTTCTTTGATATTAATTTTCATAATTATTACATATTTTCTATACATGTATTTGTAATAGAGATTAGTATTTATTCATCAGAAAATTCTACTAATTATAACTGGGTTCTCCTATTTCTGTATGACAATATTTTATATTTTGATTGTATACTCTCTTTTATTGAATTTTGACTATCATCTTCCCATAATCGAGGAGAAAAATACATGCATTTTTATTATTAATTTGTGAGCATTGTATTTTCAATTAACTACCAATTATTTTCATTTCAGTGCAATGAAGTCTTCCAAGATTCGAGAGGATGGCAATCCTTTTCCTCGACCACGCAGTGCCTCAACTAGTGAAAACTCCAACCCAGTTACCACTAGACGTCCAATTGGAATTGTAGCACCTCAGACAGTATCATCATCTGTGAGCAGCTGTGGGCTTTCAAATAGTAGAGAACGCTGTGATAGTTTACCGACTAGGCCAAAAACATAACAGGGAACTCCCATAGTTGTATACATAGGTGAGGAAGGGGATTTATTTTTGTGTTATCCTTGTGTGTAGTGACTCTTGAAATTAATAATTTATTGAGCAAGCAGGTTTCCATAGAAGCAAGGTCACTGCTGATCAAGTGGCTTCATTCGGCCCATTCTGTTCAAGACTCTTTAAATAGAAGAGAAGCATTGACAGAGAAATTTTATATGATTTAAATTGGCATACATTCTATCTGGGAGAAAAAATTATCCAAAAACTCCAGGAAATAAAAAGTGGAGCCAAAGAAGCTGTAAGGCCACTGCCTCCAAAAGCTACATTCTCCAAACTGGATTGCCCCAAGGAGCAGTGAGTTACTGTTCCCTGTTTAATGTACACATAAACATCTAATTCTGTCTTGAAAGCAATCAGAGCGGGAGTGCCTCTTTTGGCAGATGATCAGATCACATGTACCCAATTTGCAAGAAAACTTATAAACACACTATGGAAAAGCCTCAAACAGAGTTCTAGAAGTTCTATCTGTGTGGGTGCAGAGAAAATAGCACGATAATGAACCTTGAAAGTCTGCAGTGCAGGCTTTTTCATTGATGCATCAAAACAAAGTTACAGAGGCCAAAACTGGTTTACAGAGGCCAAAATTGTTGCATGCAGATAAGTTTACATATTTAGGAGCCTGTCTTTGATAACAAGTTGGAAACTGCATATTGAAACTGTAATCAAAAAGATTGAAAAGTGCTTCTGCATTCTTAAATGCTGTCTGGTTGTCTTTGGGAGTGCACTCACACTATGATGGAAAATAACTTTTAAAGCATTTATCTTTCCTGTTGTTCCCTATTGTTGTGAAGTTCTTATTTGTATTCCAAAGAACTTGATCTAGAAACTGGAGTTAATATAAAACCAGACTGATCATTGGGGCACTGAAGACTACTCCCATGGACCCACTGCTATCCTTGACTAATACTAGACTCATTAAACCAATTATTGAAGAGAAAACTCTAATATTTTATGAAAAGTTAATCAGAATTAATGTGCCGTTTTTTTGGGACTGTTACAAAAATGTACCAAGACACCTAAAGACTCAAAATGGCTTTTTACAGAGAATTCTAGAATTAAGAACAGAGCTGGAACTTAATGTTGAAATTGTTCAGGGTTTCTTAAAATCTCAAAACCCTGTAAACTATGTCAAGATAGATTCCAAGCTGGACTTAGCCCAACCATTTATTAAGGGCCAATTGTCTCAAAGCAGTTTAAAGATCCTTGCACTCGAAACCATCCATAATTTTTATCATGAGGCTGAGTGATTTTATGTTTACACTGATGGCTCTGTGAATGAACTCTTACTGAATGTTGGAGCAAGATTATGTTCTTCCATCATTTCTTTTTATGTACCTGTCAGAAAACTGCCTTTGATGGGGAGGTTATGGCTATTTATGCAACACTGAAACAACTTGTCCCCAGACACCTTCACAATAAGGTAGTTATTCTGTCCAAAATTGCCATTTAGGCTGTCAAATCTAGGGAAATACCCATCTCTCTCTCTCTTAGAATATCCTAGATGAGGCATGTCAAACACATGGTCCAGGAATACAAAGATTGCGATCTCTGAGACTTTTAAAATGTCAAGCTTTTAAAATTCTTTTACTGTAAAATTTATTTGTAATGAACTTTTTCTTTTCTTTTTTTTATTTACAATATATTTGCCTGTTATCTATTATTTTTGTATCCTATTTGATAATAGAATTAGTCTTTAGATTAAATATTGTTTTTTATATTTTATAAAATATTTTCATTTAATTTTGCTATAATAAATTAATTTTCATTAAAATCTTAAATGCTTTTATGCATTTTATTCACAATTGTTGGCACCACAATTCGTCATGTATGTGATTTTATTCCTTTTCCTCTTTCTCTCTTTGAAGTGTCCAATGAATTAGAGGCAAAAAGCATGACATTATCGACAGTCAGAGGTACTTCTTTAAAGTTTTAAGAAAATTCAAAATGATCAAGACAAAATGCAGAGTTTTCTCAATCATTTTCAAATGAAATCACATTGGGGTTTTTATTCATATTAAACTAAAAAGTTATGTAACAAAAATGTAATCAAACTTTCAGAACAATGAGGAAGAAAAGATCAGTTGGAAAGAAACATTGTAATTTTCAAGTAAATGGGTAATGTAGTATTTTTGTCTCAAAAACAAAAATAATATATTATGCCTGATAAGCAGGAACTCTGTTCTGGTTACTAAGGGATATAATCTTAAAATCATAAACAAATTATGTCCAATATGTTCAAATATTTGCGAAGACAATTTGTCAGAATCAAAATAAATTCTTCAAAAAGGACAAAGTGCATTCTCTAAATTTGTTGAAGACAGTACAGCTGGTGTAAAAGTTAGTTGTATATTATCACCTTTAATTACTTGTAGATTAAAACACATTTATCACATCTACTAAAGGGGAATTAATTTGTGAATGAACTTAATTAAAACAGGGAAGTACTATGTCCACAGCACAAATATAAAAAAAATTTAAGTCAAAATACTATAGGTAGCTGTGTTGACAAATACAGCCACTGGAGCTGATTTTTAATTGCACTTATATGAATGTTTGGAAGAAGTATGAGTAACCATTGGAAAAGGTGGTTTTGTCTTGCAACAGGTGGTGTGTCCACCATGACTGGTATTACTAAAGGAGTTGTTGCAAGATTAAAAGAACACACAAACAGCAGGATTGTGATAATTTTGAGCATTTCACTGTATAATGCACAAGAAAGTACTGTGCTCCAACTTTTTAAATGTCGAACATGTTTTAAATATTATCGCCTAAATTGTAAATTATATCCGAGAACATAAGACTTAATCATCATCAATATACTTCATTTCTAAAAGATATAGAATGTGAATACACTGATGTCATATTATACAGAAGTTCAATGGCTTTCTAATCACAAAATGTTAAAACGATTCTTCAAATTACTAATCAAAATTTTTTTCTTGGAAGCAAAAAAATTGTGAATGTGCTGAGTTAGAAGATAAATAATGGATAAAGGACTTGACTTTTTTAGTTGGTTTCACAAATCTTAAGCATCCAGTCAATAATATTAATGCTTTCAAACAAAAAAATATTACTTCGGGAAAAAAAAATTGAAAAAAAAACTTGTCTCACTTTG
>BMAO01037682.1:0-43454 GCA_019973975.1 Trichonephila clavata | reverse complement strand
TCTTAGCGGTTTGAACGTCTTTTTCCGCACGTCTAGAGATGCTTCGAAAACGCACCACACGTCTTTTTCTCACTTCAAGAGAGTGCTTCAAAAGCGGGTAGGCCGTGTTTTTCTGAAATCCTTTCCCCTCTTTTATGGTTTAACACCATGAAAGATAATTAGGGAGGGTTGTAGCGACACAATGGTCACTGACAGGAAGTTTTACACTCTCGGGAACCCTGCGTGTGACCCTGAAGCAATCGTAAAAAAGTTGGAAGAATTTCTTTAGACACCTAGTGAACGAACTATAAGTTATAGTGTTTGTAATTTAGCTTCATTTGAGATATTATTGCGTTTGAATTAAATAAATTCTTTTGCACTTTTAGCAATTTAACTTTTTTTTTTTCAAGTTTTGAAAAATGTTCCAACGTATAAATAAAATATTATATAACTCACTTTTGATTTTATATTAATTTGAAGTTTTAATAAGTTGGGACTGTAATCTGCTATTTTATATAGTTGGACAAATAACTTTTTAAGTATATTCTCTTTGTTTGATTAACTCGTATTATTTTCTTCATCTTAAAATGATGAAACGGAAAAAGAAGTTTTTAAAATATAAATCTCTATATAATATCTAGAACTATATTTAATTGCTTCATTTTTCTTCTCTTAACCAATGTTTTCAGTTTTTAAACCATGATTATTTCATTATAAGGTGTCAAAAAAAGTTAATAAGAAACCGAAACGCTTCAAATTTTAAAACCTTTTAAACTTTCCAACTACTAAAATGAATAATTTTTAAACTTTTGCATCAAATTATTGGAAAAAATTCTTACGTTTTCATAAAAATAATAATGGAAAAACTAATTCAGATCCATTATTTTTTTTTTATTTTAAAGCCAGATGTTCAGTGCGCGTATTGTTACAATACACCAAATAATATTTAAATTTTAAAAAAAATGCTTGAGTTTCAGTTTACTTCAGAGAAAACATGAATGAGGGGTTTTTTATACCGATTCATATTTTAAACCTTGAATATTTGAATAAATTAGTAATTAAAAATATTCGGATGCATTTACAGTTGACATTTACGCATATAAATAAATATAAAGGTAAATTTTTAATTTTTTTTAAACATATTTGTTTATGCAAAATTTCTAAATATTTATTTTTTAAAGCTAACTGAAGAACAAGTAATTAAAATCTGGATATCTATTATAATTAACATTCAGAAAATATCCAGATTTTCATACAAAACTAGGAATTTTATATTAGAAATTGTATTTGAAATTTCAGAAAAAAATATTTATGTATCGTGCACATACTCAGTTAAAAATTATTTAACATAAGTACTAACAATTCTTCGAATAAAATATTAAATTAAAATTTTAACATAAGAATCTTAAGCATTTTAATGCATTTCGTAAATTTCATACAATTCGGTTAAAACTGTATGTTAAGAGCAAAAGTTATGCTGAAAAATTTGATGAATAGGCAATAAATTTTTAATTAGAAGCAATACTGAGAAGCTAAAACACAGGAATGGAAAATTATGATCATATCTATAAGAGTTTTTGAAATATCTGTTTTAAAATTCAGAAAAATCTCTGCATTAAGTTACACTTAATATTAATTAAAAAGTCAACATAAATATAATGTAATGTTTGAAGACGCGTTCATGTACAATTAAAATAATTATAAAGGGCATTGTTGCGAATGTTAAGAATTTCAAATAATTTTAAATTTAGATTTTAACAGATTGACCTAGAAGAAAAAAACGAACATCTAAATACATGATGTAGTCTGCAATACATAACCTTGATAAACAGAAGACGGCATTTTCACTTGCTAGAGCAGAGCTGGTTTAGGTAGGGGTGAGCTGGGCAAAAAGTGAGGGCCCAGCGGTTTTGACGGGTGCCGCACAAGAAATTGCAGTTTTCAGGAAAAATCATAATAATTACAAATACAAAAATAAGTCTTGCAGTTTTTTCATACATTTTTATTAACACGAATTGGAAATTGATTTCTAATATACTTTCCCCTCAGGGGGCTCGCCTTCTTTAGGTGTGTACGGGTGTCACAATCCCGAGGTGCCCTAGTGATCTTTTCCTTTTTCCACGGGGTTTACTGTCTTTGGTAAACACGAGCTTCACGAACCCGGGGTACCCTAGTGATCCTTCTCTATTTTCGACCCTCTTTCTTGTCATTCAATTCATTCTTTCTTTCTCTCTTCCCGTCTAGACCACATATATTAAAACAAACGTTTGGCGCAGTATAGCCGAAATCGGCTCTTGCGCCAATAAACCCCAAAATCACTTACTCCAATATACTTTGTTGTGTTTCACAATATTTAAGGTAACAAACCATAGTCCTTCAGATATATTTGTTCTACTTTTCGTAAGCCGTACTCCTATTAAAACTTGTGCTTCCCAAAAAACACCTTCTGTAATCTGAAGAAATTATATAAACTATAACGGTTAATTTTAATTTATGCACATTATTAAATGTTCCTATTTAGCCATTTCCGTCCAAACAGTTTACATATGAAAAAAATATTCGGATTCACCCATTCATTAGGAAATTGTATGATTCCAGCAATAAGTTTTATTTTTTACCGAATAGTATTGCGTCACTTCGGGGATACCTCTAACAGAAACGTTTATATGCTATCGATTGCAAATTAAACATTTTCCCTTCAATTGAGTTTATTTCAGGAGGATCTTTGATTTATTTTATTCATGCAATACAAGATTTAAATAAATTACTTTTTCTTGTCAAACGTATTTGCTTAATAATATGTATATTTGCGTATTATATTAAAATTTGAACTACCCAAAATTATATGTTTTTGTTCCTCTAAAAACTCTTAGTATTTTAGAAATGGTCTTACAATCCGTGTACGGTTTATATGTTCTAAAATGAAAAATATATTTTTATAACTGAATTTTTGTGCCTCGTTTATAAAAATAAAATATTGCTTTGGGCTATAGCTTATAAATGTACTTAAATAAGTGGAGGAACAGTATTTTCACATATGAATATTTCTGACTGGAGTAAGTCAGATATTTATATTACAGTTTCTTTACAATTTGAATAAAAGTTGTAAGCAATTTTATGAAGAGGATATTGAGTATAAACTGCTTGGCTATTTAAAAGTAAAATGTTTTATTTTGATACCCCACAGCTCACATTCTAAAATAAGACTCATTTATAATCATAAGATCAGCTTTGGTGATATTTAAATTTTCAAAAATACACTACATGTACGAAAACATTCTTTCAAAACCATACATCACATCTCACACATTCTCTGTCTTCTCCACAGAAGGCATTATTTTTTTATACTCAAAAAATTGAATACAGCATTTCCGAATGTTATTTTTTAAAAAAATTAATATGAATACACTGCGGAATTGTCGGTTAGTTTCACTGAGCAAAATTGTTTTATGTGTACTGTTTTGAAAGATAAAATTAATTGGGAGAAGTTTTTCTCTCATTAGAATTTGTAATGATTGAATTGTGGGAAAGTTGTATTTATCGGTAAATTTTCCGTTAACACTAAAGAAACAGAAAAATAAAAAATTAAATTTTAATAAAAAATGGTTAGAAATACTTTTACATTTTGAAGAAAAATATATTCCCCCATTAATTTTTTCCGAAAAATTAATTTAACATAAAAACATCATTTATAGGATTAAAATATATATAAATTAAATGTATTGAAATTCCTCTTTATGTTACTTAAAATTTAAAATATAATTGAATAGAAGAAGATTGATTTCATTTCATAAACATAATCGTCGTATGTAACGATACTTCATTTATTTTCTTATTGTTTAAAAAGAGAGAGAGAGATGGTCAATTTTACTCTTTTTTTACATAGTTACTTTTTTTAAAAAAAACATTACGATGTATTTGTGTTTTCTTAGTTTCATATTCCACAATAAATACAAGGTACTTTTTCCTGGTTTAAATCGTTAGTGCAAAATAGTTTATTTTTCTTAAATTATTTTTTTTTAAATTTTGTTTTGTTTATAAAATAAACAAGTATTTTTCAACTTTTGTAACAAGTTTCTTTCTTTCGAGTTTTTATTTTTTTTAACTCTTCACTTTTATTTGGACTTAACCGATCAAACAACCACTGGACTCGCTTTTTCCACTCAAAATTCGCACAAGGCAACGTCACAGCTGTGAACAAGTTTTCTCCCGGTTTTAAAGCAACAAAGAGGCCGAACTGAGTAATAAAATCTCCCACCCTGTAGACCTCCCGTGAACTTTAAGGGGGAAAGGAATTAAATGTGTTGCACTTTCGAAGGAATTCTCAAGAAAGAAGTAAACGCTTTCGGAATGATTTTTCAGGACAAGGCCAAACACTCAGAGGGTTAAAACAGGGCAAACCCTTGGAGTCACACACACTGGTAATTATTTAACATGTTCTAATAGTATTGTTAAATTAATTATGATATACATTGCGTAGAGTACTGAGGAATTTATAAGTGTATTATATCAGAGTAAATGTGTATTGTATTTTTTATTATGTCAGAATGTATTCTATTATTTACTTTCCATGTAACTTAGTAATTTTTTTAAAGAATCTTTTGTTTACGCCTTTAAAGTGTGCTCGTTCCCCCTCGTAGAGTTATCAAGCCCCCTAGGAGGCGCACCCCACAGTTTGAGTAACGCTGGTGTTAAGTAATATTAAGGAGAGAGAGAGAGAGAGAGAAGAGCGTATTGTTGAACATATTCTCCCAAACGCGAATCTCGTCTCTTCTCTCTGTTGCTCGACTGAAGTATCTAATTTAGTGTTTGAGTTGATTATAGTGATAAATAAAAAAAATTGGAATTTATCATGTGGAATGCTCCTTTAATTCCTTCCACACCTTTACTGGGTCACAAGGTACAAGGGATTTAAACTCATTTCAACTTGAATGTATGAATGAATTGTTAAAACCCGAAATTCAACTTTTTGATATTGCACTCTGCATAAATTAGCTGTGCAGCAGAAAATCTTTTGTTTTTCTCTAAATTCTTGTTTCTTAAGGTAACAGAACACCTTCGAAGAAAATTTTTTGAATTAACCTGAATTTTGCCTGTTAATGCATATTTTATGACCTTATGGGTCTTTAAAATCAGAAAAACACCCAAGTAAAGTCTTATTAGTGCACATTTTTTCTGTAAAAGGGGTATTTTATGAAAAAATAAGCAAAAAATAAGACTTTACGCAAAACATGATAACTGAAAATAAAATAAATATATTGACATTTTGTAAATTGAATAATATAGCATACAACCTTATCTAGGGAATAGACACTTATTTTGGTAATATAACCATTACGTGAGAAGCTATTGTGTTTCGAGCTTCTTAACGTTGAAATTTTCTTTAAAAGCTATTGTAATTTTCACTTTATTGCTGTATAAAAAAATTTCTACTCAACATAAAATCTTAAGAGAGGTCTATTCCCTGTATTAGTATTTAAAAAACATATATATAAAATTTGTATTTCATCCAAGCATAACTTTTTGAGATATTGTGTTTTGCGGTAAGAAAAAATGTAAAAAAACTCATTTTGAGAAAACGACAAAAATAACATTAAACTAATCTGATTACAAGAAAAACACTTACTTTCTTATTAAAAGGCACCAGATTTATAATTCTCTCCATCTTTAACTTCTAAAACAATATTTCTTTTCTTTTTAAGGGCTCTTAAAATTTTCCTATGTTTCTTTGTTTTGGGGTCTGCGTTATGAATCGATTCACGGATTCTGCATTTATCTAAATGTTTATATCCCCGTAAGGTAAACACCCCAGGATTTTCAATATTCATCTTATTAAAAACTTTGAGGCACCCATTTAATCCCTCATTGAAATGTATAACAGCATCATACGACCCAAATTTAATTGTTTTGAGCGAAACAAATACTTCTTTCGGAACTTTTTGCCAGACTATTCCGTTAAAACACTCATTTGCATTTTGCGTGCGTCCATGTAAGCACTTACTTAATATCTGTTTGTCGCATAGTTCTAAATATACTGGTTTAATTTTATTTAAAACATCATTTGATAAACCAGCATATTTTGTGGTACATTTTGTTCCATTTGCCACCCCCCGCTGAAAATAACACCAGCTGTCTTTCCCTATTGGGCACTGACCATGCATCGGTTTCTTATCACTTGATGCACAGTGATATAACGCAGCAATTACATTTTGCTGCATGGCATTTAAGTTACCGACATTACTGCGTACAGCAATTCCGTAGTAATTTTGAAGTCGGTCGATAAAATTATCAGTTAATTTGCCTTTACCAGACAGTCCTTTAGTTTTTGTTTTTAGCTTTCTTAGACGCGAGCCCACTCTCTTTTGTACATGGCCAATGCACTCAAACTTTGTCACACTGTTCATTCCATAAGTGTCTTTCACACTCATGAAAGCTTTTGAGTCACCATCTCCGTAATATTGCGTGTATTGAAGTCTGCGGTTTTTTTCTGAACGAAGAAATATTCGTGAAGCCCCACAATTTCCATTTTTGACGAAGATCCCGTGAAGTTACACTGACATATGTGGTCGGCTTTTGACGACTCATATTCAGAGTTTCTTGGCATAGTCTGAAGTCTCTTACATGTAGGACAGTAGGACGACATAACTTCTACGTCTAACACCTTACCAGTATCAACTGATATTGCAGCAACACAACCATTCATAGACGTATAGCCTCTACGCTGCCATGTGCCATCCACAGATATGCCACATTTTACAAAATCAGATGAAAAATTTTGTTTTATATCCGCAATTTCAGTAGCAGCTTTTTTCATGGATTCCTCAGCTACTTCCTGGACCACTTTTAAAAGCTTTGCTTCCTGATTTTTGAAAGCAGTTTTTGTCTCTCAGTCGAGGCAAATTTAATGTTGAGCATAATTTAAATGCACCAGCAAAACCCTTGCCTATCTGCCGCATACCATATACTAGCCTGGTATTTATGACTGGTGCATTTACAACTTTTTTGATGAAGCAAATGCAAAGAAAAAGTCACAGCATTTACATTTTAGTGTAAAATGAGAGCATAATCCATACATGGAATCCTCAAAAAGCTCTACTTTTTCAGCAAAACATTTTGGGCAGCAAAGTTTAGAAAATGCATCCACAATAAGCTCAAGATCAATGATTCTGTTACCAAACAGAGGACCAGGCATTTCTTCTGCAGTTGACATACTCTCATTTCCCAATTTTGAAGAACTAGCAGTGCATTCAGGAACAGGTGTTGAATTGCTGTTATTTTCGGAAATTTTTGTGTATTTATTTCCAAAAAATTGTCTCTTACGCTTTCTAGCAATACTTTTAACTATTTTCAAGCAAAAATAAAACAGAATAGAATTATTTTTTAACTTTCTACGCTGTCGATTCTTTCAGTATGAAAATCAAACATATATGTAAACAAAGTCACTAAACAACAAATTTGATGCCAGATTTCCTACATAAAAAAGGAAAAATGTATTTCCAAATACATTTATATTTATTCTCAAATATTCTATTTTAATTTCTGACAAAATATTTGTATATTAATTTTCATATTTCATGTCATATACCATGAAAGAGAAACGTAAACAAACAATTTGGGCCACTTCCGGTTAGCAGAAAGGCATTTCCGGTCAGAGAAATTCATGATCAAGTAATATTAAAAAAGCTGTAACTTGGCTTCTAATTAAGCTAGAAACAAAATTTTTACAGATTTAGAAAGATAAAAGATTAAATTTTAATATTTGATCAAAAACGAAAAATCCATATTTTGACCGAAAATTGAGTTTTAAAGGTGTCCTGTCACCTTAAATCGCGCTGCATTCTCAATGAGGAGACGCAAAACGGAAATGGTGACTGACGCCTATTAGCATTAAAGTCAGAATTCTGTAGTTATGCACGTAAGCCCGTTGACTTACAACTACGAAATATCTCGTACTAAGCGTGTATACCAAAACTGCAGGCTACGAGGTGTCTCTTAGTGTGTGCTTAAATTTTAGATTGATTATATATCTCCATTTGAGTTAGGAGTTATAAGAAAGGATGAAAATGAAAAATTTATATAGTACAAAAGACAAATTAATTATCAATTTTTATTATTAAAATAATTTATATGGTTAGATTATAACGTAATAG
The DNA here is from genome assembly GCA_019973975.1 of Trichonephila clavata. Classification (NCBI taxonomy): domain Eukaryota; kingdom Metazoa; phylum Arthropoda; class Arachnida; order Araneae; family Nephilidae; genus Trichonephila; species Trichonephila clavata. Next base: position 35,325 of record BMAO01037682.1, on the reverse strand, counting down.
TTATATATATAGGAAGAAAAAATCTAAAATTAAAATTTTTTTTTTTATTTTTGTTGCTGTGTATGATGAGCTTTAAATCAAGAATCAACGAAAAGCGCTGGTTTTCTTGGACACAGTGGACAAAAATATATATATTTCTTGCGTTTTTTAACAAGCTTTTATAAGATTCACTTGTATGTAAAGGAATTTTTGGACTCGATTTTTACCCAATTTAAAAAGTCGGATTGATTCGAAATTTTGCATACTTATCAAGGACTATGACAATACAATAATTTGATAATTTTGTTCCATTGCCCTCATCAGGACCTCAGGAATAACGAGTTCCAGATTTGGCGACTAATTCCATATACCACTTCCAAATTTGGCGACTTATTGCATATACCATTTTCAGATCCGGTGACTGATTCCGCTTTTCATTAATAGATTTTGAAACTAACTCCAGATTTAGTGACTAAAAGATTAATGTGCAAACCTAAAAACGAATACACTTTGGTTAATAGTAGTAAAACAAACAAAAAGTTTTCTCTCTTTATGTGAGAAAGAGAAGGGTGTGTGTGTGTCAGCAATTTCTTACCATAATATAAACAATTGCCTAGTTTTTCTGAAAATGGAATTAAAAAAAGGACTCCTGCATGTGAAAAAAAATGTATGCTTTAGCTACGAAATATTTTTTTATTTTATAAAGCAATAGGTTTAGAAAAAATAATACGACTCACACTTAATATTTCTTCTTAACACACTTTTATCAGTTTGGCCTCCATCTAAGGAGACGGAATTTGAAATGTTAAGATAAGGGACTAATTCGAGGCCCCGTAAACGGAGAGAATATATTTACTCTTCAGACCCGTTAATATCCATTGAAGATCAAGTCTAATTCCAGTAGCTACGTAATTCGCCGGTTTCAAAAATCAAACTCAAGGATAAATTCTACAATGAGTAAATTATAAGTTGAAAAACTAAAAAACACTCTTTTATTGTAGATCGAACTAAAAAATGAAAAATAAATTATAGTTTTAAAAAAACACGCTTTTAAAGTGAATCGAACTAAAAAGTAAAAAAATAATTCTTAATATAAGAATAAAATGAAAAATGAGAAAGTTAATGTCATTGAGGTAGAAGAGTGGGGTGCTTTGTACTACATTTTTACTCTTAACTCAGCACTTCGGAATAGAACTAGTAAGAAATTGTAACAATTAATATATAGCACCGCATGCTTTTACACCAATGGCATTAATTTTATCGTTAATCATTTATTTTTATATTAATTTTTTTTTTTTACTTTTTAGTTCGATTCACTGTAAAAGCGTGATTTTCAGTTTTCTTTCTTAAACAAATTTCCCCTGCTTTTTACAGATTCGACATGGCTTAGCAGTCATCCTTCATTTTCTGTGGGAGGAAGATGTTCAAAATAATAAAAAACTGTTGTAATTGTATTATAGTTTCTTCTTTCTCCTGCATTGCTGCCAACTCCATCCAATAAATGCATACTAACTGATTCCCTAAACTGACCTTATCCTCATCTTCCCCCCCCCTCCCAATTTCTTTGGTTGTAGAACATGTATACATTCTGCAGAAAAATTGTAAGGTAGGGTAGAACGATTTTCTTTTTCTAATGGATGGTTTTCCTGTGAGGTCTGTTAATTATATATATATAATTAGGCAAGGAGCTGGTAACAAAATGAACAAACAAAATGAAAAGAAAATTTTTGTATATGAAGGTTTTTATTGAGAGAAAGCCACCACGAGATAAATTGAAAGCGGCACTCCTGTTTTTATTTTTTTAATAAAATCTTGGCACCCAGGGCTTGACACTCTAAATTTACCTGGAAATGAACTTGTTAATAAAATCTTATTGAAAATTATAAGGAATTCAAGAAGTCATTGACATTTATGTAAGACATTTTATTTCTTAATTTATTGAATTCTTTAAGTATATCCTGCGGCCGAGCCTTCAAAATAATGGTACATGATATATTTGATATTTTTCTGTTGATAATCCCAGACACTCTTAACTTCTCACTCTAGTAAAAATTTTGTCATTAAATTTACAAACACACAAATGACATTTGAATTGAATAGTTCAAAGGCACAACATTTAATACGTTTCTTACAAGGATTTGAATCAATGAATTTCTCTAACAGACTAATATTTTAATAAGTTAGTAGCAGTAACATATGCAAATTGGAAACTTTAAACTAGTAAACTGAGCTTAAGGCAATTTAATTAAAAAAAATTTCAAATAGTTAAATTTATTTACTTTGTATTCAAATGATCATCTTCATGAACTATTCTTAAGCTTTTATCATTGGTTTACACCATCATACAATTTAGGAATGCTTTATTTTTTAAAAATTTATCCACATGTAATTTCTTCAGTAGGTAGGTTTAGGTAGAAACTTATATACCTTTTAAGAAACGTTTGATTAAAATTTATAAGGATAGCGTGTGATATTATTTTACTTTAATTCATAGATATATTCACAAGCTGAACATTTTTAAATAAACACTACAACAACAACAACAAAAAACGAAGCACCAAGAAAGGGTTGTCCGATTGTAATGAAATTTTATAAGTAAAGACAGTTATAGTGAATATGCAAATGATTAAAAACTGGTGACCAATGAATGAAAGGCGGAAGCTACAGCGAATCGGAACTGCGCACTCAGCAAGTGTCTATAAAAAGCGATTCTCAATATGATGGTCAAACGTTCTGTTGCATTGTGATTTAGGACGATTCAACGACTGAAAAAATACCTCTCCGAAGGATTTGAGATAATTACAAGCAACTGTCAGAATTTAAAAGAGGTTGTAACATTACATTGAAAGAGGCAGGTTCGGCAAATCGAAGAATCGCTTGTCAAATGGGTCGAAGCGATGCCGCCATTAGAAGATGCTGGCAAGTGTGGGTGGACTGTGGTAGATTTCAACTTAATGATGGTAGCGGTTGACCTAGGGCAACAGCAGATCGGAAGGACAGATTGATTGTCAGATCAGATGTCTCGTCGCTTGATTCATCGTTATCAACCATCAGATGCCCGACCCGCACATGATTGTACACCATGACCATTCACAGACGGCTTATAGAGCAAAATTTATGCTCGTTCCGACCATTACGCCACCTGCCACTCACGCCTGCACACAGTCGAGCCAGATTAAAATGGTGCTTGGCTCGATCAGGTTGGAATCATGCTGACTGGGGTCGTATAGTGTTTAGCTATTAATCCCGCTTCCAGCTGTGTCAAGACAATCATCGAAGACGTCTCTGGAGACACTCAGGGCAGCATGGCGATCCTTCTTTCACTATTGCACGCCACACTTGCCCTCAACCAGGAGTTATGGTTTGAAGAGCCTTTTTCTTATGACAGACGGACGCATTTAGTTATCATTATAGGCACACTTGCAGCACATCTGAACGACGACGACATTCTGATAACTGTTTTGCTACCGTTCCTTTGGCAGTACCCGGGCCTTTTTTTCAGAAATATAACGCCATGCCACATACGACATATATTGCTATGTCTTACAATTTGTCTAACACTTCTTTGAACAGTCAGATCTCTCTCCAATCGAACATGTCTTGGACACAATGGGTAGGCGACTGCATCTATCCGGGAATGTTGATGACCTGGCCCGACAATTGGAGCAAATTTGGTAAGAAATACCGCAAGAGACCATCAGGGTGCTTATCACTCTATGCCATGTTGTATGGCAACTTAAATCTAGACTAGAGGTGGGTCAACACCTTATTGAGCTCGTTACTTTGTAACTATTTAACTCTGAAATAAATTATTCAATTTTTCATAAATTTCAATTAATTTCTATTCTGTACATAATCTTTCGACCCACCAATTTTGTTTCTCGGTGATTTTTTTATAGAGTGTAGTTAGTTAATCATTTTAATCTTGAGTTTTTGTAAATTCATTTTCAAATTCTACCTCGTTAAGTACTTTCTCTAATTCCATATCCACACATAGGTAAGAAAATAAGGTTGAGTTAGGATTTCTAAGGTTTCTTCATATTCGTTGAACTCTATTTGCTTTATTTTCCAAAAGTTCATTATCTAACATTATTACGGTATTCATATTTTTTTTCTGTCTCAGAGATAAACTGTCAAAACGACTACAAATCAAAATCAGTTTCTTAATTCCGTTATATGCATTCAAATGAAACATTTTTAATAAATCTTTCATATACTGTTATAGATGTTAGATGTCGCAAAAAGTCAATAATTTAATTAATCAAAAATGCATACTTTCAAATAAATGAACTCATTTCTGTATTTGGTTATAAAAAAGACATACATTTCATTCTTAAGATACAGGGAAGAAAGTGACCTTTCTTTCTTATGATAAACGAAATAGCTCATTTCCATTTTTATATTTTGCTTTAATTACACAAAATGCAGATCATGAGATTAAAAGAAAACTAATTACATTTAATTAAGCGTGACTGGTACTAAGAGATCGAATTCTTTTTTCATTGATAAAAGAAAAAATTCATATAAATAAGATAAGGGGGTCTCTCTCTCTCCACGCATGCCTGAATCTAAGATCTCAGTCATTGTTGATAAGATACAACATTCATTATCTGAAAAAATATTAATAAAGGATTACATGTTAGGGCATGATTTAAATCTCTACTTTTTTTAAATAAAACTAATCGTAAAAAGTGTATATATATATATGTGTTTATATATATAAAAAGTGTTTTTATATATATATATATATATATAAACATATATATATATATATGTGTGTATATATATACACACAAAATAGTTGTAAAACCTAAGATAACTAGTCAAGATAGTAAAAAGTATTAGCCACAGTAGTACTGTAGAAAACTTTTGGCCTTAGGAACCAAGATTTCAGATTAAAACGAAGTTTAGCGGCCAGCTAAAATTCACCTGTATTTGCTAAAACTCTGGACCATAGGGAAAGTAAGGAATATCTAGAGAAATTAAACTATTACCAATAAAAACACAATCTATTAATATAAAACGAAAAAATTATAGCCTACTATTAACTACGGCATATTTTAAAATTGATGGAAAAACTAGATGATAAACTTACTGCGTGAGTACAGCCTCAAACCATGTTTCCCGCTCGATATAAAGAAGTACAGCAGTGCCGCATAAAATTTGTAAATTATGATAAAATAACATTAAGTCTATATATATACATTTAAAAACCCTAAATATTGATATAAAATTTATAAAAATGTATTGAAAATAAAAACGTTAAATACGGAACATGTTAATAAAAAATTTAATACCTTTAAATGGAAGAAGATTCCTTTTCGTAACCTTAAACAAACATCGAAAAATATATCTTTTATAACTAAGATATACTTTTTAAAATTGCTTAACATTTTCATGTAAATAAAGATTTCTAAAAAAAACAATGAATATATTTCCAATTAAATTTTACAAATGAAAGTAAAGATAAACTTTTATTTCAGGATGCTGTAAAATCATTCTATTAGTTCAAAGATTGGTTGATATTATGTTGATCAATGTTGAGGATTTCCATTTAACTACAGTGTACATGAAAGAGTAAATTTATTGTTTTATGTTGTGAAATTAACGTATGAAATTTTACAAAATTGCATTACTTAGACTTATTGTCTTATGAGCTTCTCATTACATATGTATTTTAAGCTTATTTTCTTTTTGGTTTTCCATTAATGGCTTCAAAAGGACATAATTAAGTGATAATAATATTTGACTGTCCTATTTCATTTTAATGTGAAAATGAAATAGCATAAACTTAATTTAACTTAAAAATACTGTAAGAAGAACTCGAGATCTAATTGCTACTAAAACTTAAGGTTCACTTCATACTTTTCAACTTTCTTATGATTCACGGCCAAGCTAGACTAATGATTAAGGGTGTAAACCCAGGGTCAATACTGTCTCGATTGAGTGAGTTTGAGTTATAATATCATCTGGCATTCGTCGCATGATGCACGTTAATCTTTCAAGACTGAAAGTTGTTAACTTGGAATTTTTGTATAGAATTTCAGAGAGTGACTTGCCAGAGCTCAAGTATAGTCCTCATCACTTGAATTCGTTCAAAATCCCGAGATATGACAACAATAGTCATTTTGCTTTTTCCAAGTTCGACATCAATAAACAACCAAACAATCAATCGATTTTTAAATACATTTTTGTTGCTGTTCTTAGGTCATTTAATAAATTAAATCATTAAATACTGAATATGTTTTAACTGCGCCATAACACTATTAACATATATTAATTCACTAAATTCTCAATAAATAACTGAGAGCGTAACGTTTTGGCGCTTTTTTTATATATTTTTCACAAGCCAAAAATTTTTTTATAATTATTTCTAATAGTAATTATTGGTTTCGGATCTTCTATACAATTAATAAAATGGAAAGTCGTAATGATGAATAATCATTCGAGACCTTTGGGAACAAGTATATAAAAAATCTGTTAAGGAAAAAAAATTTTAATTTTTTTCACTGAAGCAAGGGTAAGATGAAAAATTGGGTGGATGATAAAAAGAGAAATGCAACCTCTGACTATAAAGTTCGGTGAAGGAAGTCAGAACGCCTGATCTGGCAACACTGGTGAAACAAAACGCTGCACATGCGTAGCGGCTGGTGTTGACCATCCGTCCCCACCGTTGTTCAGTTGAGCATCTTTTGTGTTCCGTATAAGACTTGTTTTACAAAGTGCTTGTTTAGTGCGTTGGCTGTTAACTAAGAACAGGAAAATGAACAAACAAAGGATCAATTTAAAGTTTCGTTTTAAGCTTGGCAAGACACCTAAAGGAACTTATGCGATGCTGGTACGTGTTTATCCAGATCAAGCACTGTCCATGAAGTGTGTGTATGACTGGTTCGTCCGTTTTCGAAAAGGCCAGGAAAGTGTTTCTGACAAACTCCGTAGCGAAAAACCGGTGACGAAAACATTGAGAAAGTAAGTAAATCAGCGTTTCTCAAACTGTGGGGCATGCTCCCCCCCCCCTTGGCGGGCATGCCAACCCTACGAGGGGGTTGCGAATATATTGTAATGTCGAAATCAAAAGAATATTTAATAAAATATTAATTTACTGAAAGTAAACAAAATACATACTGACATAATAAAAAATAAATTACACATTTACACCAATATATCACACTTATGAATGCATCATTGCTACACAATGTATTTTATATTTAATTTAACAATACCAATTTAAGAACAAGTTTAATAATTACCAGTGCCCTTATGGGAATGTCAGATAAAATTATATATAAAAATTAACACTTATCTTGTTAATTTGTACGATTTATAATTAAAAACGTAACTGCCTATTAAAAGTTACGTGATTCGCTTCCCAATGCAAACTGTTTATCACGTAGGCTTGAGTATGTGATGTATTGAAGGAGGGGGGGGGGAATAAAAAAGCAAATAACCTAAAATAAGTACATAATCCTTCTCAAACATTGTAAAGGTCCTTTTATTGCATTCCAAAGCCCTCGGAATAATTTTATGGATAGCAGTGCACAGAAAAGATTGTACTTCGGAAAGACGTACATATACGTCAGGGGAAATTAACGCTTTGGCTGAGCATGACGTTTATATACGCCGATATTTTAAAGTCATATCGTAGTCTTAGCATCAAAGTATAGTATTATTGAATGCAATACATTGTTATTGTATGAGGGGAGCGTGATGAAAACTATAATTGAATATTGGGTCGCGAATATTGGAACTTTGAGAAGCACTGGAGTAAATCAATCACGAAAAATCTTGGATTAACTGTACACATGATTGGTGGACGATGAATGCTGCAAGTTATATTGAAATTTTGACCCGTTTCATGAAGCGTATACGCAGAGTACATCCCCAGTACGCACAAGGCTCATGGTTTTTTGTTCACAAAAATACTCGCCCTCACACAGCTAATATCGTCAAACATTTCCCTGGAAAAAAAGAGGAGGGTGAAAATTGAACATCCACCATCCATTCGCACCAGATCTCAATCCTCTGGACTTCTTACTGTTCTCACATCTCAAACTCGCTTTAAAAGGAAATATATTTGATGATATTTCTTACATCCAATGAAACGTTACAAGACTTTTGAACTCCATCTCAAAAAAAGACTTCTTGCAAAGTTTCCAGGCCATGTACAGCAGAGAGATCTCAGTTCTCCATAGTTATGGGAGGTAACTATTTCGAAGGACAGTAAGTTTAATTTCGTTAATATTTCATCTACGTTAATATTACAGGACTATTCATCGAACTTTATTGTCAGAGGTTGTATATTCTCACGAATTCGTGTGTTAACCATTTTAACTAACTACCTCCTAGACCTTGTCAATATAGTTTTATTTTATTTTATATATTTTAACTACATAACTAACACTAGGACTGGCATTTTTTCAGCTAGTTATTCCTCGATAAGGGTTTTTAAAATATTGAAAAGTATGTTCAAGTCGTCAAAGCCAGAATAACCAGCAAAGTAACGGAGCATATTAGGACCCTTTGGGAAATTCAGGTTTCTGAATCCCTGCCGAATCCTAAAAAGTGTACGTACTTGGGCTTAGATGAACAGGTCTTAGGCCCCCTAGAATTCTGGGGCTCCCACAATGCGGGAATGTATTTAGGCCGAGGAGAATAGCAATTAAAGGATTCACAGCTACATGCCATTCAAAAGTTCTATTTTCACTGAAAGACATTTTACTTTTTCAGTGGTCATTAAAGTATAATCTAAAAGAAGTTGAAAGTGAAATATCTCTATCTATTAGTGATTATGATAAGATGGCTTAAGGTATCCGACTGGTTGCGACAACTTTTTTTTTAAAGAAAAGAGAGATGGGATTTTTTTGTAAATTTTAGATTTGTTTAGTGCATTTTAAGAAAAATATGCTGAAATTAAGAAGAGAAAAAGAAATTATTATTACTAAAATGGGAAAAAATAGGTAAAAATTGACTAAAAATAGCATAAACGTGGCTCATTCTGCACCAAAGTTTTATGAACAAATTTTCAAATTTTTTCAATCTAATGTGTTGCTACATTATTCAATTTTGAAATGATTTTCAGGATAAGAGATATTTTCTTTTTTACAAAGACTAGAGCACTTTATCTCGGTTACTATATGAAAATGCTTAAAAAGACAGTGATTATATTCACATAAGGGACTGTAAATTTTGTAATAAAACAGTGATTGATAAATCTGAAGGTTAAAACAATTCTACTGTTATACAGAACGTACAGAAAAAATTTCAGGTAATTATGTTCAAAACTTTTTGTGCAATCGCTGACCCCGTTGGATTATTTTCAAAAAATCACATTTCGAGTAAAACACGTTTTAAAGTTTGACATCTTGCTTAAAGTAATGGCATCTGTTTTTACTAATACATTTGTCGTTTTTGTTCTAGTAAACGGAAAATGATAAACTTGGTATTTTTATAAAACTGATAAGATGGCCCATTAAATAAAATCATAAAAAATTGTCAGTTTTTGGCAAAATTCACAATTTTAGGGTAGTCGGATACCTTAACCGTCTTATTTTCTTACTACTTTTTTGTAAAGGAAATTACCCTTTATCGAATAATCCTTTACCCAAAGCCATGGAGGAGAAACTGCTACACGCGTGGGGCATGCCCCCATTCCATAGAATTTAAAACACACAATAATATAGATATTTCAAATTTGAATGTTTAAAAATTTTTTAATGCAGTTTCTATTTTTTGCATGAATAAAATTAAAAAATTGTTAAGTTAGTAAAAAAATAGTTAAAAAATTACACAAATTTTTTTGATGTACTTTAAAGCAGAGAAAGGGGAACCACCTTATTAAATATGCATAATATTTTAAAATATATATTCTTATGTTTTTATATTTAGTTAAAATCGTTTGTGTTTTGTGTATCACACATTATTATCAAAGATTTTCCAAAATATACTACTTTTTAGTTTCGATTTCTGCCTACCAGGCATTGTTTCATTTTAAAGATAAATATCTGCTCTATTTTTTCCATTAAACCTGGGAAATATAAATTCTATAATTTAAATAAATAGATTGTTCGGGGGATAATCAAATAATATTAACATGCTCTTCACAATTTAAATAATTACAAGAGAACCAAAATATATCTAAAATGGCTGTTAATGTTTACTGGATTAGATTTTGCCGGATTAACCATGTTACAGAATTCAAAAAGTCAAACATTTACGCAAGACGGATCAAGATTAAAAGAGTTATTTTTTATATAAATAATTCTTTCACAGATTATCAACTTGGGCGGAGTAACAAAATTAAACCTCTGCTGCCAACATGGATTTATAATCAATGTAATATAATTAGGAAATAAATATAAGTAGTACTTAAAGGAATTTTTTTGCTCTAAATTTACTTAACTAACACTCAATTAACTTAAGTCTAAATTAGATACATTCTGAGCTAATCCCATTGCTATGAAATAAAATTCAATTAAACCTACTTGCTTGCAACTTAAGTCACTCTTTCTCGACGTATTACTTTCTCACTGCAGCAAGATTATTACATAAAATTAGAAGACGCTGCTTACTTCCATCCTAAGTATATTTGCTTTAACGCATTAAAATTGGGTTCGTTTGAATAGGGTTAAATAAAAGTCATACTTAATAAAACAACAAAAAGAAAAGTCAAAAAGTCAATAATTGATTTAACAACGAGTTACAAAATTGTATAAAAACTTTTTGAGACGCCATACGTTATTTTAGTGGTTTTTCTCGTCATCATCAATAAAAAATTGTAGTAATGCAGGATTAATGGATCGCAAGATCCTGAAACTCTGGGACTTCAATCCCAAAAACATCCAACATCTTACTTAAAATAAACATTACTTGAGAATAATTCAAAAATGGAGTTCAGTGCGAAACCGGGCAAAATTTTGTGGAAAAAGTAAATCAAGACAACACAACCAATAGTAGGATTTCGTCTACGTACTAATATGTTATACTACATAGTCACCAAATTCTTTGGATTACAAACAATTTCTGTATAAATATATATCGAAATATTTTACAGACTCTTTAGCATCTAAGGAACATACTTATACTTAACTTTTTAGAAAAGCTTTTTTTTTTCTTTTTTTCCCTTGATTATTTAAAAGGCTTCCAACAAGTAAGAAAATAAAAACATAGTATTTAATATTTTCTTGTATCATTATAATTTATTACTTTTACAGAATGCTTAAAGTATATTTTCAATATTTGTAAGAAAAGTGTGCTTAAAAAGCAACTAAGTGAATGAAAATATAAATATTTCTTTAAAAGTTCTCTGTAACTTTTTAAATGTTTATAATATTCAGATGTGCCATATAATTTCGCAAAATGTTCAGGATTTTTCAAAAATATAAGAGAAATTTTACTCTGATATTTACTGGGATTCAAAGAAATATAAGTGTTTAAAGAGTATAATTTTTTAGTGCACACATACGTATAAAAACTATTTTTACTTCTGATTTTTCTAAGCAAAAAATAAGTTACTTATGTAAAATAAAGAGAACAGTTTCACGTTTTGGGTTGTTTTATGAACAACCTATCATTGACATTTCACTTGAAAAAGTGTATTCAAAACTGTTATTAAAACGCTCAGAGATGGAATACATATTTTAAATATCTTCTTAGAATTAAGTTATCTTTGAAATTCAAGCTTCCACTGACTTCTGGTTAATTTTTGCCCTGGTTGACAAATACATTAGTTCGTCTATCAAACTAAATTACATTTCGGTCCCTGACATCTATTTGTGAGCTTTTACTATATATAATAGTGAAAAGAGAATCCCTAAGTTATTTTCGATATCTTTAATCAAGTTTTCGTTAATCATTAGAACATAATTGGAAAAATAACTCCAAATCTAGTCGTCTCTAGTTGATACAGATCCATCCGATTTAGATATTACCCTGCATTTATGTATTTGTAGAAGTAAATGTACGGAAATTAGGATAAACTAAGTAATAGTTGACGTGAGTACCGATTCAGCTCTCTCAGACGTTTTTCAAGTAAGTGGGTGTTTATTAACTTTGCAATATAAAGCTGCTACTGGCAACGAACCTCATAATTTTGAACTTCAGTCAAGGGAAGAAAATGACACTGAGCTGGCTGGCATCTCTATCTCCATATTATCACACCCTTCCAACGAAAGAATTTTCAGTCTCTAGAGATTTAAAATGCATCAGCCCCTCTATATGGTGTGTTTTTAGATCTCTATTACTCAAACTCACAACACGCTGGTCACGAGTTCGTGCCACAACCACCAGTGTTCCATGGCTACCAGAGGTTTCTAAATTTAAGATGTTTGTAAATGATATTATTAATTCGAGAACGAGCCTCACATCAAATGGCTTAAATTGATTAATTTAGTGCAATGACAAGATATCAGCCGATGTTTGGTTTTTCTAGGTTAATCACTGAAAATATATGAATATTCAATTTATAAATTATGGCTCATAGAAACTACAATCAGATTTAAAAATTCAGAAGAATACATACTGGCATACTTAATGAGAGTCTGCCTCTTTTTTTGTAATTCTAAATATTCAAAGATGTTTAACAATCATTACCATTTAATAACTGATGCGCATTCCAATGTCTTTCATTTTTATTTCTAAACATAAATTGCACTGAAATAGAATTTATTATTTATTCATTCTGTTTTCGAATTCTATGACGTTTTGCAAACTGCTTTAAGCTTAATTTATATTCCTCAAAAGTAAAATTGTATCATCATGAAAAATGCGCCTTTTTAAATGTAAATTACTGGAGGTTTAGACATAAAAAATCTATTTAAATTTGCATGGGCATCAGATCACATGAATCCTAAATTATGTATATAAAAACCATAATTTATGGTTCACTCTGTATATGGTAGTGTGCTGTCAGTGACAAATTAAATCATCGGAAGTGTTAAAGGAACTTACAATATGATAAAAAAAAGTCAGCAAACTTAATATTAGCAGATATGATCTAGCGGTGACACCATATACTCGCGCTGTATGAACTAGGTTTGCTGTCATTCGTGTTGGAAAGAGTATGGATGCAATTCTACGATATTTTGCGAGACCATCTGAGAAAATTGTTCCAAAGCATGTCCATGTGGATGAACTACAGTTTGCTCTGATAAGCAAATTATTTCAATGGTTCCTTGACATTTTTCTTCCATTTACCCAGGCACTTGATATTCAAAACCTAATACCAGCAGTCAAACTGTCATTACAGGTTACATGAATGATAGCTGTGTGCAAGACAGCCATTTGTTTGGAGTACCTTTCAACACTTAGTACAGGGCTGTATTCCTATCTTGGCGTAAACTTTATTGCCACTAAGCCAAGGAATGGCATCGGTACTATACTCAGATGAATCCTAGTTGTGTTTATGGAGAGATGATGGTCATGGATGAGAGCTCTATAGAGAAGAACCACACTATATCAGAAAACATTACACCAAACTTCATAGGTTGGGGTGTAAACAATTGAGCTTTTATCAGTGGCTTTCAGTCCAGTACACTATTGAAATTTTTTTGCCAATAGACAACCATTTGTGCGGGTCATTCAGTACTCACGATACACGAATTCTCAATAGCCTGAATTGGACTGACATCCTTACCTAGAGAGAAGGCAGCCTTACCCGAACACTATAAGTCGAATATACATGGATTCTTATTGGGCCTATATACACCGAGCATTACAAGTGCATACCATGGATAAATTAAGATAGAGCGTGGATTCTGCTAGTCAGAGAATATTTCAAGATACTTTTCATGGCCTCAATAACAGTATGCCTCACCGTTTAGAGACCTCTACATCAGCCTAAGGAGGTCACATTAAATATTGAATATATATTTATCTAGTGTTATCTAGTGTTTTAACTTTTTATACTTGTATTACCTCTACTAGTACTGTTATTTTCACATCTCTCACTGCGCATATTCTTCAAAAAAGATGTCTCAATTTTATTTTTTAAAAGTAAATTAAGATTCAAACATTTTTTATTGTTATTTCATTAGCTATTTGTGCAAAATGCTTAAAGTATTAAAAAATAGATTCAAAATAGCAAAGTTTATACCTGTATTAAAAATTTATTGCTTATGCGTTAAACAGTAATCTTCGCAAAAATATCAAGTATAAGGAGATAATTATTTTTTTTAATACTTTAAGGAGCAATTTAATCTTCCTTTGTTCTTTTAATATTTCGGTATTTTCAGAAGAAAACTGGAAAAAAATAGTTTTATTTTGTTTTTTTAACATGGATTCATATGACTAATTTAATTAAAACAAGATTAATATTTATCGGTAATAGTAATAAATTATTTTAAATAATTAATTATGAGTTTATGGAAAAAGGTGTCAGATTCTAAAAAAGAATACGAATTATCAAATATTTTTTCATTGATATGTTACAAAAATAAAATTACTTTACCATTAGTTTAGAAATAATATCAAGAGGATAAATAAGTTTTTTCCTTATGTACAGCACATTTAAGTAAAGTAATTACCTGTAAACAATAAAAAAAATTAATTAATTTTGTTTAAACTATATTTGATTAAATATTTAGAAATATATTATCAATATATTTGCATATTTTCCCATAATTCCTTTAAAAAATGCTGCTTCTATATTCTTATTTATTAAAAATGAATTTTCAATATTGAATTCTTGTTTAAGAGAAAGGGAAGAAATCATATTTTTTCTCTCAACATTTTTGCATTTTTAATGAATAACTTTATTGGTAAATATTTATAAGTGTTAAATAATAAGGAAAGAACTTTAATTCGTCAATATAAAAGTTACTCATTAAAATATTGCTTTTTTATGAGCGATTTTTATAAAGGTATACATTAAACATGTAAAAAAGACCGTGATTTTTATTTAACTTGCGAAGATATTTGTGCATCAAATAAATTTCTTTAAGAAAATTCTACTTTAACAATCATATAATTGAATATGATTGATCTTTAGAGTTAAAGAAATAGAGAATTAATTCTTTGAATTCACATAAATCTGAACCATATATTTATAACACAAAAATAAATTATTAAAAAAACGTATTACTTCTATCTATTTTTAATAAAAACATGTTGAAAACATGTTACAAATTTATTTTTTATCAAATTCTTCTTATATGTTTTGTAAAATAAGAAACAAATAAAAATATTTTTAAAAAGCATCTGTTAACCTTGATAAATATGATAAATTTGAAGTTATTTTTTAAAAATGTTATCGCTTACCTATTCTGTCTATTTCCATTTTTCTTTTTAGAAATTAACTTTATCATATAATTTAGCTTTGGCGAACACGAAACCATGTATTCCTTTAACAAATTCTCATTACAGTTGAAATTTACCAATGGTGTATTCTTAAAATATTATATACAATTTATCATAATTTAAAAATGAAATAAACCATTTAAATATATTATTTTACGAGTATAAAGGAAGTGCTGATTGCCTAATATTTCAGTGCATAATAAACGTTTTTCTACCTAAGAAATATGTTTTGGTAGGGTATACCTTTAACGAACGCATAAAACTGTTGTGGTCTTTCTTTATTATCAATTACATTACCTAGTTAATGATGATATTTATCAAAGAGAAGATTCATATAGAACACTGGGACCAATTTTGCAGTTTTCTGAGAGGTTAGTACACTATTAATAAGTGTACATTAACTTTAAATTTTAGATTTTTATTGTAAATTTTAGATGTTTCCTAGAAGAGAGTTTCCATTACATTATTACAAAAATTCTTGTACAAAAAAACGTATGGTACACTAGAAAATATATTATTTCTGAATTGTTAATATAATTTAGTACAGAAACATACACTTGACTGGCATATATAACGTATTAATGGGCAATAATATCAAAATATAATAGCTCGAAATTAAAAGAAAGTTTATTTAAATTTAATTTTAAAATGATTTTTTTATTGTTGTAGAAATGTATGTTTTTTAGTGAGCCATGAGAAGGTATAGTCAATAAAAAAGCAATAGTTTGATCTTCTAGGTTCTTAAAGCTAAATCATTCCAAAGTAATTATACTATTCGCTCTTTCACTTTCTGTTTGTAATGTTTTGACATTTCGTAATAAAAAATATTTAAATTCAAGATCTCATCTTTAATACTTATGAGGGTGATTAAGACAATTATTTAAGTTGATAAATAACAATACTTGAAATCTATTCTATTATAAATGATATACAGTCAAGATAGATATGTCTATGATATCAGTGCATCTAAATACTCGTACAGCATGGATATTACATAGGAGCAAAACTTCTTCAGCATTTTTACTACTGGAATTAAAAAGAACACTTATTAGATAATACATAAGTTTTCAATAATTTTTCAAATGCCACTTGATACGAAAGTTGGAATGTAGCACAATTCCCGCAAGAATTTAAATCCATTATTTAATAATACGTAATTTAATACAAGAATTATTTAAAATTTTCGCTGCTTAGTTATGATATGAAATATGTTTTGTAATTTAATTTGTGCCCACATTTTTCCAACCGAAATCATTGTTGTCAAAATTATTTACAAAGGTCATCAAATTAAATTGTTTAATAATTGTTTAAATTACATTCATTTATTCTCAATATAATAGGATATTCTAAGAGATTATGTCTGTACAGCATGATTAATAAGGAGGAGAGTATTCTAGACTTAATTTATTATTTAGCCTCTTAAATCACAAAGCATGAATTCCCTGGGATGTATTTTGAATCCATCAAATTATCCATTTGCAATCAAGATCTTATATCGGCTTAGTGTGTGACAATCCATACTAAATGGTTGAACATTCATATCTTCCAGTTTTCCAGGACGGATAAATTCCATATCGTGTCTATTTTCTACCATTAGCTTATCCATAAAGGGTTTCAATAGTGATTTAAAATATAATCCTTGCATATTTATTGATTATAGGTACGTCAATGTATTTTTACAGGATATATTAAAAAAGTTTTATGGTACTGAAAATTAAGGTAATTAAAATAATGCAATAATTCTAAACTTTTATGCTTACCAATTTTTTCATTTTTAGTAATTTTGCATCAAAATTACTAATTATTACTTATGTTTCACTGAAGTCAGTACTTCTCAAACTTATAATATTTGTGACCCAATTTTCAATAATAATTTTCATGTCTTTCCTCCCCCATACAATATATTAAATACATAAAAATGTATATTTTGACGCTAAAGCTGCAATACGGCTTAAATTATAAACCTTACAAATTATCAGGATACGTATTACATTTTGTGTATGTTATTTTTATGTAATACATATTCTAAAGAACTGTTTTGAAATATATTTCAAATGAAGAATATAGGAATAGATTCAAAATCACAAATATCAATCAATTATGAATATCAAAAAATTATATATAATAATTATAAACTGTAATATATTATTATTATCATAGAATATAATTTAATAGTAATTATGATATATGATAACATTCATATAATTTTATATAATAATAATTATTACATATAAAGTATTCATATAATATAAGTATTATGTATAATAATGATAATATAATATAATAATTATAATTATAAATTACATACTAATAATTATAAATAAATAACATTTGAAAATTTTTAAAAAAAATATCCATATTTGAAATTAGCATAAAATACAACAGATGAATGAGATATTAGCTTGCTGAACAAATGTAATGGAAATGGTTAGATTTTTAAGGCAATCGAATTAAAATCATCTGAAATTAATAGGGTTACTGCGGAAAAAATAATAATTAACTCTAATATACGTTATTCCCATGGCAACCACATTACCACACGATAAAAATATCAAGGTAACCATATTGTAATGTTATCGCCCATCTTGGCGAACATAAGCACGAACTTGGCACGTAGCACTCCTATATTAAATTAGTACCCCAGAAGGAGTCACGCATTCTGATAATTAGGAAAACGATATGTGTTTTATGTTGCTTTTCCTTTCTAATTTTTTAATTGGAACAAATTGCAATAAACATGCAACATGTGTTTTATTTTTTATTGTGTCAGAATGTATTTGCCTGGCTTCCTTTCAGTAAATTGATAATTTTTCTAAATAATATTTTATTTAAAGTAGCCCCCACGTTTAGTTATCACCCCCCCCCCCTCGTATGGGGACAAGCCCCACAGTCTGAGAATCGCTTATGTAAATATTAGAATCGTCTAGTAGTAAAAAGTTATTCCTCTTTCAATAAATCAAGTAACACGTTTTGTATTGAATATGTAAAAACTATAGTTTGTATCCTTCAATAAGCAATGGAATGACGAAAGAAATGCATTTCTATGCCATATGGTAAACTTATCTACGAGCTTCGTTGAATATTTCATGACAGTCTATGAATACTTTTTTTTAAGTTCCTGATATCTAAGTCTTAGCACTAAACTTTCGATTGTATACAAAACCATTTTCAAAGCCTTCATCGCTTCATTTAAGAAGAGCAGGATTTGAATTTCTTGAACGGAAAAAAAATTATCTTTTACACTTCTTAAGCCAGCCCCCGTCAAAAGTTTACAACCACAAAATCCCTTCTTATCAAATTTCTACACAGCAAAAGGTACATGCTTGTCAATTTTCAAGCATATATCAAACATAAATTCAGTTTCATCTATAACCCCCCCCCCCCAACTTTGGGAGTGAATTTCCGCAAAACCAGTTTTTAAGAATCCCTGTCAAAATAAAAGATATTCTAAATGCAATAATCGTTTACTGAACATGAGCGGGAACGGTTTTAGACTATTGGAGGCTTATCACGGCACTTGGCGACTTTGCATACACTTACATATATCCTCAAGCAAGAGGGTTTTAGAAAAAGATTCATAAGAAGCAAACTTGAAATTTTCTTAGTGCTCACAGGATTCCTTCGAGACATTAGCATACTAGTTCCCTGAAATATTGTAAAACTTTACGATTAACGGCTGTGTTTTTGTATATATCCCAAACAAATATTGTATAAGTTAAATTACTTTAAAATCCCCGTTATCTTATTTACGAAATCTTGTATTTTTAAAATGCAACAAGCTATTTAATACAATTTGTGCATTTTTAATACAATTTGTATTAAATACAATTTAATACAATTTGAGCATTTTTAAAGTTTTTCTTTAAGTTATTAAAATCCCCTATCATGAGAACCCCCATTTTTATAGTTTCACTAAAGAGTTTTAAAAAGAATGCTTTGATAGTTTAATAAAATTACTAAAATAGAACAACAAACGTCTATAAAGGTTATTACTGTTTTTCTAACTCAATTTAATAATATAATTACCTCTGTTTAAAGCAAAGAGAGGTTGAAAATGTGATTATTAAGTATAATCTCCTTTTCAGCAAAAAAAGGAAAGCATTTGAGCAGGTAGTTTCAAAAGCATATTATATGAAAGAATATTTTAATCGATCTTCTCAAAAATAAAGATCATTTAAATTCGATAAAATGTGTCTCAGAAAGCATTGTGAGGGAAATAGTGATACAATTTAAGGGTTTGTCTATAAACACTTGAATTTGCAATAGCTAAAAGACTTGAAGCTTTTGTGAAGAAACAAATATTCTAAAATAGTCCATCTCAGTCTTTAGAATAAAATAATGAAATAATAAATAAATAAATTCTAAGGATGTATACATATTTTAGAATGATCGTCTTAAGCGTGTATACTGTAGTAATTAACATTATATTCGCAAACGACTGAGTTTGGTTCTAGAAAAAGAAAAAATACTTTTATTTTTCATCGAACAATTTAAAGACTAGCAATTTTTTGCAACTGAAATTGAAAGAAGTTTTTAAAAGAAAGTGACGTTAAAAAGAATACTTTTAGTTTTGATTAATGATTCCTTTGAGGTTTTGAAGTATAAAGAAAAAAAAAATAGGAAATAACTTCATAGAAAAATCGTTGAATTCCGAAGCCCGATTCAGGAAATTCTACAAATTCTTTGAAAGCTATTTAAATAGTTTTATTTGCAGATATTAAAAATGTATTGATTTTTAAAAATTGTTTCAAAAATTTTCGGAAATGATACTTTTATTGTGTGTGTGTGTTATCTATAAACATAATCTAACATATAAATATTACCAGACGATTTCTGCAATACCTATTAACGGATCTCTGCTCAACTTAACAGTTATGGCAACAAAATTTCAAGTTTGTAGCCTCAATTTTTCCTCCTTTCTTGAGTGTCTATTTCCACAATCCTGTTTCCAGTTGATATGTGTTCAACAAAATAAGCATTCCTGCCAAATTACCAGACTATAAGTTTGATAGTACCGATCTCTCCTGGTATGTGAGTGAATCATCATTCTCCTTTTCTATATAACAAGAAAATTATGATTCTGACGTTTTTGAAGGAAAAAATGCGTATGTATTTTCATATAAAATAGTTTGTTTTCATCAAAATACCTATCCTCACGTTAAGCAAACTTTTCCTACAGATTTCAATTTTTCTTCTTAATTATTCTGTTAACCATACATATCATTGATGGAAGTTAAATCTACGTGATAATCCAACAGAGATACATCGGGGAATTAAAGAAGACAAGAGTATCCTTCACACTAAATGCATTATTTTGTTCCGTCTTCTTCAACATCGTGTAGTTGTGCGTTACACTTTAATTTAATCTCCACCGTTTTCACATATTATGTAAATGACTCTGTATTTTTTTCTTACCTTCTTATATTTCTAACGGGATCTACCACTTATTCTCATGAGGAAATACTTTCTATTCCTTCGATTTAAGAACCTCTATTGTAGAGAAACCGTGAAACAAGCAAAGGAATTTTGAAAATTAAATTTAAATTAATCAAATTTTTGTGGAGGAATATATGAGTAAGCTACGTTCATGCTACTTTTAATTAGTGATATTTATATTTGTGTTGTTCGCGTATCTTAGAACAAGACTAGGAGTGTTGTGTTTCGAGTATAAGGAATCAAGTCGTGTGTCTGCATTTATTGATAAGTATATATTTAGTAATTCCTCATCCACTCCCAAGCTACAATTTCAGCCTTAAGCAGTAACACACCCACTGACTGCCTTAACACAATTAAATGCCGAACTAAAATTGTGGTGCTCATTTTATATGGCTGAACTTTGGCTTTACAGTGATTCCCAAGTCATGTTGAGATCCCCGGTAATGAGAGAGCCGACCAAAAAGCTAAGCAGGAAGCCGAGTTGTTTCAACCGGAAGTCCATTGACCCTCGTAAGAGCAAAGAGCATTATATCCACATACATTCACAAATGTACTGCCGTGACCCAAAAAACCAAGAGCCTTGGCAAGTCATGTGAAACCTGGCCTTTGTGGGTCCTATCTCGAGTCATTTGTAGAGAGCCGAGACCATCGCCCGATTTTGCCTAACCAATGGACATAATTTTTTGAAAGTATACATCCTCTGACTTGGGCTGGTTGATGACGAAGCCTGCCCACTTTATGGCCATGCCAAGATGGATGGTGACCACCTACTCCAATGCAATGAACTCGATGAACACCCGACTGACGACGTCATCAGTCAGGTATTTGAGTTGCTAATCATTTGACGCCGAGCCTTCCAGTACCGACGTCGTTAGTCGGTACAGGGAGGCTTGGCGTCAAATGGTCAAGAAGTCAAGCACGGGCGTTGGAGAAATAAATAAATAAATCTTTAATAATGATTATTAATATAAATTTCATAAGGTTGGCACGCTTTCATTAGCTATTTGCAAAAATTAAAAATTATTACTAAATTTCATTAAACAAAAACTTTAATTATTATTAAGCTTCGTTTTTGATTCTTACTAATTAAAAATTAATTAGGAAGAATCAAAAGTGTGTGATTTAACAATGTCTCTCTTTCTTCGGTTAATCCTAACACTAACACGACTGGAAATTCGTTACAGATTACTTCTGCAAGCTTTTCATGAAACTAAAATCGCTTCAATAATTACCTCCATTTCGTCATTATTTACTTTCCAAAGTTTACGTGACCTGTTGAATCTGGCAACTTTCATTCCTTCCCTTTAGGAAGGACTCGACAACAAAAACAACAACAACCTGACCTGTTATTGCCTTCAAGGAATTAAGCCTCGGCAAAAAAATTTCAAACCTTCTTTGACCATTGCTGATGTGTAATTACATTTTCTACAAACGCATATTTTATGTCTCCGACTATGTAGGACGCTTGTCCCACAATGCTTTTCAGAAACAATATTAAGGGTTAGAATTATATTTTAAATTCAAATACACGTTACAAATTTCCGTGAATAGTTAAAATCCTAATTAAAACGGATAAATAGTACTTAGAATTTTTGTAAACAGCCCTTATAAAATCCACAATCTTTATCCAATCTTTATAAAATCGCAAATTTGTTTAAATTATGTGATGTGTAATAAATAAGTAGCTCTCCAAAATTTAATGTTATCAATAATCCTGATAGAGATAAATTTGAACTGACAAAACAAATAATAAGGCAATCATATTCAATATCGCCCTGGACCTCTTCAAGTTGCCTTGCATTGCATAATTGTCTGATATTAAGTTGAAAGTAAGTCGTATGTCTTTCTGAAAGTGTGTATCTCAAAGACCTTGCGCACATCCCTTTCTATATCAGTAACACAGTTAAAATTTGAATATTTAATGCTCAATATAATAAACTGTTTGCAGAATTGTACAGGAGTGTCCCGAATTCCTGGTATAAACTTTAAGGGTAGATACAGGACATTGTAACAATCAATTATTGTACAGGAATGTGTATAGGCGCAAGTGACGCGGTGAGCCACAAACAGAGAAAATAAAAGAAAAGAGAAATGGAGTTATCGGTTGGTTGCGTTGCCGGTAGGGGGCAGTAAATGTCTAGATGCCATTCAACATGATGCATCTGAGTAGGGAAATCACCATTCGCAATTGTGCTGACGTCTACGATGGCAGACTTTACGTATGCTGAAAATGCAGACATGCATTACATCTACGACGGTGCAAATGGTAGCGCAGCAGGGCTGTGCTACAAATCTCACAGTTTCCTGATCGACGAATGCCGGATTGCAGAATTTTTTAGCGGTTACATCATCAACTTCGTGAAACGCACTCATTCCACGTCATCAGAGATGATGCTGGTCGACGAAGAGCTGTACTCAGTCGAAGAAATTATCAGTACGAAGAAAGTATCTTCAACGCTATAGCTGATGGACCAGAGTCAAGTACAAGAGCTGTTGCTCATCACATAAGTGTGAATCAACAGATCGTTTGTAGAGTGTTAAACGAAAATCACTTACACATCTTCTATTTTCAGCGAATAAAAGCTTTGAATCCGGAAGACCTCCTCCTACTGTCAGTAGGTGCTACATCAATGTGCGCTGCATCTGCACTTTATAGCTCATGTGCTGAACAGTTATTTGTAAACATTAGACTTTTCAAAGACGCTTTCAATAAACACTTTACCTTTCCATCGTCTCTTATTTTTTTGTGTTTAAGCCTCACCGCGTCACTTCCGCCCATGCATTCCTATACAATAAATGATTGTTATACTGTCCTGTACCTACCCTTAAAGTTTGTACCATGAATTCGGGAACACCCTGTATATTCCGTTTACTAAGTTTACTTGCTAATAGTAAAAGATGAAAAAAGTACTTAACTGTCTCTTCAAGTTATTATACTTAAAATAAAAAAGTCTAAATTTTTCGTTTAAAATAAATTTTTCTAAATAATGTTAGAGTCAAATTTTCTTTCACAGCACAATTAAGAAGTATTTCCTTCTGTAAAATAGCATTTTTATGACAATGCATTTTATTTCTATTAATCGTAAATTTTTCTCGCAAACTTGCACATTAAGAATCCATAAGAAATGCTGGAAAAAACTTAAGCTTGAAGCCTTTATTATGATTTTAAAATATTCAGCTGTTCTAGTCATTTTTTCCAAAGTTTGCGGATCCATTTGAATTTATGTAGTCTTCTACTTCCCGAAGCGATACTAAAAACGGAAAACCTGAAAAAGAAAACCACATATTGTTCATAAACCCTTAACAAGATCATTTCTTTTTTTTAAAAAAATGGAAACTTTTCCTTAATGTATGTATTTTACATCAGGTTTTACAACTTATTTATTGCTAGAAAGTAAAATACAAACATAAATTGCTCGTTACAAGGCAGCTGTTGCAACATTTTTTAAGAATAAAAAAATAGAAAATATGCTTCTGGAAATGATCTTCAAACATAATGCCTAGAAAAGTTTTTTTTTCTTTTAAAGCATTAAGAGAGAAAATAAACGAAAGCTGGATATTTACTTCTTCACATTTTTCCAAATTAAAAGCCTCTGTCGCAAAGCAACAAAAACAAGTGAATCACAACATTCGCCTTTTCGCAATTTCCTTTTCCCTGAGGCGCTGTTAAGACAACAATAAAAGTATCTCAGTCGAGAATACTTAATACTTAAGTTGTTGAATATGACACGCATCTCTTTTTTAATTTTTTTTGGAAAACAAAATGGATAATTTTGGACGCACAATACTTTAATTAAAAGATAATTTATAATAATGCATTACACGTGTATTGCTTTCAAAACATTTACATGAATATATAATGTGTGACGGATCTATACGTGTCCTTCTACGAACCCTCTTGGGAGATCTTTGAGCTATCAATCACAACCAACCCTTTTGGAAGAAGAAACAGTAATATGCAGATTAGGTCAGTTATATTTAGTATAGGTTTGCTATCTAGTAAAAATGATAGAGGAGAATAGATTAATAGACGGAGTTGCCTGGAGATTGAAATATTGACAAGCTGACGGTAAGGAAAGATATCTACCAATCAGGTATTATTTATATTGATAACGCGTTTCGGGATTTAAATTGTTAAAAATATTTAAGTAGCGATTGGATCTCGTAAATCAAATATTAGAGTAGTGGATTGATCCATAAAATGTGGATCAATTGATTAGAAATTTTCTCAGAATTTGCGACTCTCGTAGCAAAATTCCCTCTGCCCTTTCTGGAAACATCTCATCTTATTGATTAATTGAATTATGTCTGTGATAATTAGTCTGCTGAATAAATAGTTTAAAAGTATTATGTTGAGTCGTTCTTCGCTTCCTCCCACACCTCTAGCTGGGTCCGAGAGTAGGTCTAAAGTGTTACACATGTAATATTTTCTAAGTTTTTCAAGCATATTGCTCTTTGTTTTCTTTGTATAGTTCAAAGATAGCAGATTCTCTAGAAGCATTTAATAATTGCTTTTTAAACAATATTTTTAGCATATGTTTCTTAAGATTATTATTGTGTAACTTAACATTTATTTCCGTAAGCCTAGTTTGTGATGTATAGATAAAACAACATGCTTTACATGCGTAAGCATGCTATATATGAGTATTATACCCCTAAATATGGATGTAATGTAATGTAACGATATTTTCATTTTGTGAATTGTGGTAAGTTAATAACGGGATATTTAAATCAAATCATCTTTTACTCTGCTAATTTTAAAATTAGAACACATAAATTAGAACCCTGTCTGTTCAAGAGCTAAACATTTATTAGAGGGAGTTAGCTTTTCTACATTTAATTAATTATACATGGAAAAACTGGAGGAAATGTTATGTAAAAAATATAATCACGCGTTCAAGCGAAGGGAAACGTAAGTTGTTTTAGGTAAAAGTTTCAATTGCTCAGTAAGACACGTCTAGGCACAATAATCTTTCTGTAAGAATCTCAAATAAATCTATTAAAATTCCAAGGTATAATCCTTTTAACGAGGAATGACGAATAAATCTGTAAAAATATATGTTTTAATCCCTTAATGCGAGATGAAATGGAGTGCGTTTCAAAATAGGGTATTCAGAATTATGATTTAGTGAAAAATATATAAGGTTAGAATTTTAATTAAATATTAAATTATCACATATATATATTCAATTATAATTTTTACTGTCTCTTTGTGTGCAGTGTATTTCACGGCTAAATAAATTTCCTAATTCCTTGAACTTTTTCTTTTTATGGATATTTATATAGAGAGATATGTTTATGGGTAAATATGTCATATAACATGCATCTATGCTATATACAACTTCAAAATAATGCTACTCATAAAAATACTTTATTACTTATTATCATATAAATTTCTAAAGTTATTTTAGCTTCCTTTAACTCAGGTTAGAAATGGTTATAAAGGAAAAACTTTAACAGGAAAAAAAAGTTATGAAAGTAATATTTACCGACATCAAAGTGGCAGTTTTGCCATATTTTAATTTTCTACTTTTTTCAACGATGAAGAAACCAAAATAATTTCGAAATCCTTGAACATGTTCTTAAAACGAAATCCAATCATTTAACTTTCTGATTTAAAATATGTAAAGCTTCAAAAATAACTAAATTTTTAGACTTTATTTCATATTTTACTGTCTACTTTATGTCTACTTTTCTTTTTAATGAGTGAAAGAATACTGAAAGGCTACATATTTATATATATTTCAGCTCATAAAAGTCTTTGTGAGTCTAATATTAAGTAGATAAAATGAATTTAAAAACATGTTTACATCTGTAGTCTAATTTGGGTTTATCGAAAGAAATATAATTTTTCACTAAAATCATTGAATTTTAATATTGGAAGGACTTTCATTAGGTAAATATAATTCTTCATAAGAGAAATATCGAAAACATTTAGTTTCAGTTTTGGGGAGAGACTTTGTGATAATTTGAAACAAATGTACACTGCCTTGAACAATGTACCAATACTTATTCCCATATGGGTATTTACACTCTCTTACGTGGTGCAAAATGTCTAGAAATTTATCTTTGTTTACATGCTCCTTGGAATTAAATATACATTTTCCTCAATCCTTAAAGTTCCGAATACTCATAATCTGTGATGGATTTTCGATTCGTATAATATCAACACCACTTAATCTCAGCATCGTAAAATCCCTTGTCTAGCTTTGCAAATGTATTTGCACCATTTGCGAATACTTTTAATTGCAAATGTTTGTTCTCAAAAGTACTAATGGTCAAATAAAAAGCTTTTACCTATATGAAGGGGTCGGATAATTAATCATAGACGAACACGTTTAATTTCAACATCTCAAGGACAACACACAAATTACACTCAAAAGGATTTTATTAAATAAACTGACAAACGCGACAGCAGTGTCGCTACACTTAAATTTCACTTTAAGTTACACTTTAAGTTTCAACAGTCTCGGCAGATGTTTTAACCAAACTGTAACGAATTTAAATGTTCCAGAGTTGTTCTAGAAAATCTATACGTCTTGCTTCACTGAACAAAGATGTTTTTAACTCATCAGCGCGTGCAACTCAATCAGGTATTAGGGTTAATCCATTTTGAATGTGGAATATACTTCAAAATGGCGTAAAATTTTATCCGCATACATTTGTTGCCATGTGTAGCCGCTGTTTTCCATCTAGTATATTCAGAACATTGTTATCTGAAAGACCTCGTTTAAATCTCCATAAAAGTGATAAATGAAATTTAGCGTGATGTTAAGAAGAAACTTTTAAATCAAATACGACCGTTTACATCTAACAAATGGCTATAAATT
Organism: Trichonephila clavata; assembly: GCA_019973975.1. Classification (NCBI taxonomy): domain Eukaryota; kingdom Metazoa; phylum Arthropoda; class Arachnida; order Araneae; family Nephilidae; genus Trichonephila; species Trichonephila clavata. Next base: position 7,789 of record BMAO01037682.1, on the reverse strand, counting down.
ATGGGTTTTAGTGTCGCTGATTAAATTAAATGATGAAGAGATGTACATAACGCTGTGTTATTAAATATTTTTTTGAAACAATATTAGTTCCTGAATATTTTCAAATAAAAATGTTATCGAAATACCTGAACTATTATCATGTTTCTCATAAATTAAATAACTAAATCAATTTTTTAATTATATTCTACACATTATAACATTTCTGACATATCGAATAAAAGGCTTTACATATGTTGAGGACCTCATGACAGAAATTTATTCATGTTTCCTATTTTTTCTAATTCTTTCAATTTTAAATAAATCTTTGTTGTAAAAAAAAATTCCGGAAAAAACTTTTTTAACCTTGTTTTTCATTTAATTTTAAACAAGCCAATAACAAAACTCTATTCTTTTTATTGTTGTATTACTATATTATCGACTTTTTCGAGAGACTATTATGAATTTCACTTACATCAATGTCTTAAATTTCAACACGCATGAAATTCTTAAATAGAAAATAATACAGAAATTGGGAAAATTGGGTTATTCACAATAACATCAAGTAACATTTGTGAGAAACTATATGACGTAATAATTTATTTTGCTGAAACGTAATTTAGATGCTTTTTGTATTACATTGTAACATTAGTTTAAGTTTAACATTAGTTTAAGTTAACATAAGTTTCAGTTAAACCCCAAACTGTGTTTAAAGTTTTAATTTTTAACTGAAATTCATAATAAATAAGATTATATTTAATTCTATTAACATTCTGGTCTTTCATCTAGCAAATCAGAGTCTCTGTTAGCTTTCTCTATGGACTGATTATCATTATTAAATTTAATAGAAGTTTCTTACTTTAATAGATCACTAAAATGTTCGCTAATGTAAATTTGGTGAACGATAATTGTTAAGAAATAACTCAAATTACATACCGTGATTTGATAACTATGACCGTAGAATACAAGTGCATCTCGAATGTCTAAAATGTGCATGGAGGAAATGTGCAACGCGGAAATTTTCGACAGTTAAGTTCTTCATAATTTAAGAGACATAAATCACACTACAGTTTCTTACCCATTGCAATTTATGTATTAAATTTGGAATTTCATCAATACTGCTGAAGGTTTTGTGTATTTTTATCGTTATTTAGTTAATTTCATTTATGATGTTGATTTAAAGTTTTTAAGTATCGAAGAAAAAAGATTTCGATAAATTAAAAAAAATATATTATGTTATTTATCTTTTTTTCATTTTCATATTTTTTAAAATTATATTTATATATTCCGGTATAAACAAAACCTTAAGTTGTAAAATCCACATTTTGAAAAATTTGCTGTCTTTCAATCCAAAATTTCCACTTTAAATCTCACGACTCCGCAATAATACTGTACCGATTTCAGCACAATTTAGCTTTTGCTTCTGAAAAACATTAATTAACAAATAACCTTGAAATTTTAAGACTACAGGAACTTTTCTAGTAATTTAGCGTTTATCACATCAGAAGTTTATGAAAAACTGGTGTCATCTTGTATTTATAATCAGTAATGTGCGGTAAATTTAAAAATATTTCATAAATACGTAGTATTTTTTTATTACTGGTGTGTAATATCAAAAGATTAATTTTATATCGTTTGCAATCTGGAAATGTGTATTATCTTTGGCAATCTGGCAATGTTTTGTAATATTCAGTTGAAATTCAAATTCAGTTGTAATTTCAGAACAAATATGCCGAATGACTATATGAAAACGCTTGGAGTATTAATTTTATGTAAAACACGTTAGATACTTAGCAATCTGTATTTTGAAGCTTAAGAAATCGGGTAGATTTCTAGAAAGCACGCAACAAGTAATATTTACTAAATATTTAGCATGATAAATTCAAAAAAGATATTTAAGCAAAGCATCTCAATTAAGAAATTGAATCAATTAAGTTAAAAATAATTTACTTTTGTAATGTATTTATAAAATTTTCTCCATATAAGACAAAGAAATTTCTTGATGCCTTAATACCATGACGCCATAGAATTGAAATTTAGTGCATAACAAAGAAACTGTTGAAAAGATTAAAATAATTAAATTAACCAATATACATACTAAAGAACTAAAGCTGAGTGCTCTTAATTAATTTATTCGAAAGATACATAAAAAAGTAGTATGGCATTTTCTTCTTAAACAACAAAGCTGAAGATGCCTATCATATTCCTATTAGTCGTGAACAAACTACTTTTGGCTTTTGCTGTTTACTTGATAGGATTAGTTTCTCATTGTTTACTTTTGCGTTCAGTTTTTATCTCCTGCTTTCAGCAAATTCCTTCGCCATCCTAAATGAAAGAACTTCCGTAATAAAATGAGGATAATGAAAATCTTGAAACTTAGGTTGAAGCCAAATTCGAAAGAAATATTGTTTTGTTCCTAGTGATAGGCTGTGGACATAACGCGCAATGCCCTTTATAACCTTAAAAATCACTTAAGTATTTTATTCTTAGCTTATCTGTTTAAACATACATGTCTTATTTAATTAAAAAAATCCATGTAACAGAAGAAAAAAATTTGAAAACTTTATAAATGATATTTGAGATGGAGTAGTTTTCTTTTATAGTACTTGTTAAAATTTTATCAAATACATTTTAAGAAAAATATTACATGTAATTTGTTAAAATGTTATATTATATTTGTAAATAAATGAACTTCTGACATATAACAGTAAATTTTAAACAAATTTTAAGAGAAAAATGTTAAGTTTCATTAGAAATCTGAATGAAATTCAGAAAGGAATCGCATTTGCAGATCTCTTTTATGTCAAATTAATCTATATGTTTAAACTAATATTATTTAATAAAGTATTGCTAATTTTTCTTTTAAAAGGTCAATAGATTCTATATTTTTTTTTCTTTCTCAAAAGATGCTCTGTTTCATATAATCACAGGAAAGTAGTAGGTGCAAATCAATGTATTTAAAAAATTTTGCACATACTTTCCACCTACAATTTTTATATATAAATTAATTCAAATATAAATTCATACTTCTAAATTCAAATAGATTCAAATGTGTAAAATATTATGTGTGTTAAATAATTCAAACTGAGTTACATTTTTTATCCTCATGGTAATAATTAAAGGCAAAAAAAATTTCTCTTATCAAAATTCAGTAATTTTTTTTTGAGTTTGTAGTTGTAGTAGTATATATAGTCCAACTAATACGATATTGTATATAAAAAAGCGGAATATTCACTATTTGTATAAAAATACGAAATTTTAATAACTTTTGTTTTCTGAATCAGTTCCCGGTTTATTTCATATCTAGTTATTAACTTATTATATTTGCGCTAAATGTCAAATGCCTAAAATATTTTCATATTAATTTTTCAAATTTCATCTTAGAATTTTTTTTACATGTATCTTCTATTTCTTACTTTTTTTAAAAATAAATTTTCGCAAAAAGTTAAGAAATTCATCAAAGCTTCTTGAATGACAATCGAGCTTTTTTTTCATATACCTCGTTTAAAATATATATTCACTTTAGCACATTGATACACATTATTTAATTTTATTTGACTTTTTCTATAAGAAAACATGGTAGAACTTCAAATAATTTCCAGAATCCAGCTAGCTACCTTATAAAACAAAACTATATGGCAATCATTAAGTATACAACTGGCCATTGAAATGCAATACTCCAAAAGAAGCAGATAGCAAAACTTTACTTATTGCATATCAACACAGAAGAAATTAAATATAATTATATAAATGTGTGGGCTATCTGGTGGAGGAGGGATAACAGAGTGCGAAATTAATGTATACGTCTCTCAGTCTCAAGCAACTAAAAAAGACTCTAAATGGGTTAAGTATCGTGTCAAAATGGGCTTAATTGGTAGATGGGGGGGGGCAGTCAACCCATACCTGCTTCAGGTCTACGCACACACACTTCATCAATTATAGTGGTCTGAGAGTGGTGATGGTATGGTCCTTCAGCAAACCGTGACCAGATGTTTTCAGTCTGTTAGAGATCTGGAAAATGTGACTCCAGGGCGTAATTGAACATCGTAAGTCAAGATAATACGGGAGACATGCTGTTTTGTGATGCTATGTTGAAAGTAATGCAACTCTGGCTGTTAAGGTTATCGATGATTCGAATAAAAGAAGTTCGCGTAGTGTACTTTATGGCTGCCGATACCATCACAACAGGTGCCGAGCCTGCATGACGATATCGAATGTAAGCATGCTCTATGTGTTCTGCCCTGGGCCTTCAGATACGGATATGTCCATAACGATGACACAGAACCGTGACTCGTCTGAAAAACTGCGCACTCCTGTATCTAATTTTCCCATGATGTGCACCACTGTCGCCGTGAGTCTACACTCTTAAGACTCGTACCTCCAAATATCGTTGTACTGTGGGTGCGGATAGTTATGTAGAAAATAAATCCACTTTCTATCACAAGGTTCATGATATGGCTATACAATCCTGAAAGACCGATATGTCTGACAATGTATGTGTCCTCTCTAGCGTTAGTTTTTGAAGGACTTCGAGATCATGTATGCCGTTCACTGTGACCCTCCAGAACCCATCAAATCCGCATTCGCAAGACTATCGATGAAGTGCGACCAATGCGCGAGTAGCAATATCGATAAAAAATTTAACTTCAATAGGCCACGATTTTGCCATAATCGAATTCTGATTTCTGCAGGTCACTATTTTCCTTGTTATATTAAGAAAAAATGATCTTTCCATGGACAACCTACATTAAATAAGATTTCCGAATGGGAAATCCACTGCATAGCTTCCTTTTTGAGTAGAACTTGAGATGCCATTTCTCTCTTCTGTGTCATTTAATTGCTTTTGTTTGCTAATCATTTGTATACCAGAATCTTTACCTTTCATGAGAGTTTGAGGTTTCTTTAAGTCGTCTTTCATATTTTTCAATTTTAATGATCATCAGCGTACTTTGATTTTTAAAACTCGAAAACTTTCAAAACGTAGACAGCATGTATATATACATATCAACGGGAAAGGTGGATCCATAAAGTATACTTAACCCTAATTTCGCTGGTCCTAATTAAGCGACAGCTTTAGAAATCATATAAGGCTTTCATTTCAGTCTTAGACTCTTTTAGTTCTTTCCATTTTAAAAGTTCTACCTCTTTTCCTGTTATGCATATTTTTATTCAAATCTAGTACATATTCATTTCACCCATTTATCATCTAGTTATGTTTCTTAGAATCCGGTCTCTATCTTTTAGTTTGTGGGTTGATAATTTTGCCATTATGTTATTTATTTTATTATAATATATACATTTCTCTCTCTTTTATAATATATGATATATTCTATAAAATTTCTCTTTATTTATTATATATATATAATATATATATATATATATAAAATTCTCCTGTCACAGTGTTTGTAACCAAACTCCTCCGAAACGACTTGGCCGATTCTCACAAAATTTTGTCCGTATATTCAGTAGGTCTGAGAATAGGGCGTAAACTATTTTTATTTCGATATTGCAATTATTTGAAAAAAATTAATTAAAAACCTAAAACGGTAATAGTCTTAACTCTGTGTGTTGCTTATTTTGCCGTTGTTCACTTGGCGTCGTTTGTTTCACTTTCGGCCAGATGTGTGACTTTTCTCTGTTCCACCATCTAAATCACCTGCTCATGGTTACAATAGCAAAATGGGTGTATATAGCAAATCAAAAATCACCAAATTTGGCAGTGAAAGTTTTTCTACTTTTTGTACATATCTTTAATTCAAAAATTCATATATTGTATCGGTTTTTAACCAAATTATCCAAAATATTTGCGAAAAACTTAATCGCGTTTACTTTGTTATCATTATTTCAAAATAAGTGACACACAAGATAAATGAAACGGCTAGTCTGATCTTTTGAAATTTTGTGCTTACATTTAGTAGGTCTGAGAATAGGACGTAAGCTGTTTTACATACCCCAAAATGATATAAGTGGTCCACTTTAAATTTTATTTTTTCATTTTTTGGGCAAAATTTTTAATTTAATTTTTTTATCATTCGACAATAAAAAAGGTATACAACCCTAATTTTTTACTTTTCTACCACCAACCCTTTTTTTCCACCACCAACCCCTAATTTTCCCACTAAGCGTCTACCGGTGTCACTTCTCACCCCGTAAATAGCACAGAGTAGGGATGAGAACGAAGCCGAGCTCCTGTATGTATATATATATATATATATATAGCAGTAAATAATTCAAAAGAAGACTAATAAATCCCAAGCATCCTAAGATCAGACCGGAAGAACCAAGAACATGGAACCATGACAAACCAAAAGAAATGTATCTAGCGGGGAAAACTATTATGATTTCTCGAGCTGTCACTGGTGTGACAGTGAAACAGGATTAAACATTGTATGTGAGATCTCAACCTTCTCCTGCAGCAGAAATTGTTTCTACATAATAGCTTCCAGTATAAACTAAGGCAAAAGCCTAAAACCCACGTGGGTGAATATAACAGCAATAGAATAGAAATTGCAATATTAAATTACCATAGGAATCCGGAAGAAATAGACAAATATAAATATGTATAAACAAAAATATTTGCAAGAGAGGTTAATAATAAATAGAACCATAATTAATAATAATGTAAATGAGCAAAGAAACTCTAATCTTACCCAATGTATACAGATTCCACAATGTACTGACTCACTGCATCAAAAAAACACAGCAATACTAAGAATAAAGGCGCCATCTATGTATATTATTAGTAACTAAACTTAATATAAGCATATATTAAGAATATTATATACTATAGACTAAATATATTAAGAAATATAACAATAAAATTATATACTATAAAATAAATAGAAATGAATACTTAAAATAAAAATAATTAAATAGCTATAACTTTGATGACATATATTTATAAATAAAATTAGCTGGATAGTTATAGTCTAGCAACTTTGAAAGAATTTTTTATAATTATTAATTCTCAATACTTCTTCAGATACTAAATCATTATTTCTTTTTATATAGTTTAGAATGATATTTCTAAAAATTGAAATGTGAAGGTACTATTCCAATATGGCATTTTTATAACATTAAAATCAAAAGAGTCTCTTTTATCAAAAATATTACTTTTTAGCATATTATTTTCAACTTTTAATTCTAGATCAAGGAAATTTGCTGACTCTATATGCAATTGGTTTTTAATAGTTTCAGGTAGGTTGATAATAATCAAATATAGGAGTAAAGTCAACTTTATTACTGAAAATAATTAGATCATCGATGTATCTAAAAAAGTAACAAGAGTCTGTATCAATTTTTTCATTCTCGTAATAGTGTAATAGATATTAGCCAGACTATTACTAGCTGGGCCACCCTGTGGCAGACCTTTAATTTGTTGATAATATGAGTCATTATGAAATATGTAATTTTCTTTCAAACAAATTGTATAATAATATTATATTTATCATAGTTTATCAATTTATTTAATGAATATTTAATATAAACATTTCTAAGTACTTTAATCATATCCTCTATATCAATAGAGTTGAATAAGTCTTCAAATCAAAGCTATGCAAAGATTTAACACTCTTACCTTGCATATACTCAACAATATCTTTACTATTCTTTACAATAATGGAGTTTGAGATATTGTCTAGAGTGTGTTGTATAACTTTTTGCAACACCTTGCCTGGTTGTGTAATATAGGTATTAAAACCATAGTAATAGTTCTGAATTTAATTGGACACTTATGAAATTTTGGTGTAAGAAAAATATAAGGAAATTGATATTCTTTGTATATAAATCTAGTTTTTTTATAAAAAGCTGAAAT